>JANHFK010004323.1:73310-85750 GCA_036250565.1 Sibynophis collaris
CCCCCGCCCCTCCCCTCGGCTGCTGTCACCTGCCGGGCCGATCGCAAGGTACCTGTCTCCCCTTTCTTCCTGAGCCCGTCCCTCCCACTGGGCTGGGCTCGAGAGGGCTCCCGAGAACCCACCTCTCCGGGAGAGCGATGCCTACAACTCCCGGCAGCCTTAGCGCCGAGGCGCTTTCCCATAATTGGCAGGAACCCCGCCAAGGGCTTCTGGAGTCTGAAGTCCACCAAATTCTCCACAGCCCAGCCTTGCTCTCTCGCGCCCTCTGCCAATAGATATATAATGAGGCACCCGGAAAACACACACACACACACACACAAAAACACAAACACATAAAAACACGCGGTTCCCCCCCTTTTTTTTTTTTCCTTTTTGGTGAGTGCTGAAAGCGGCGTTAGCAAAGCACAGAAAGGGAGTGAAAAAAAATCGTAAATCAGCGACATGTAATAATAATAAAAAAACTGGAATGCAATATAGAGAAAAGTAGTTTACCTTTTTTTTTAATTGGGTTTCTATTTTTTTTTTAAAACCCGGTTAAAGAACTCCACGTTGCCGTTTGTTCCCTAAGTTCTTTGAAGTCCTCTCCAACTCCATCCAAACACGACCATCTCAGTCTTTTCTGTTAAATTTATTTATTTTATTATTTATTTATTTAATAAATGTGTGCACTAGCCATTTCAGTATCAAGCGAACTTAGTTGTTTTCTTGCAGATGTTTCGTTACGCACATTACATAATATCACCAGTACTAGTCTGAAAACAACCAAGCTCCGAGAGCACCATGGACCACTCATTTTAACCCTGAGCTACAACTATTCTTCTCTACCAGTAACATTATAATTTGCAATCATCCACTTCATCTTCTCAAAAAAAGAAAACCCTACCTGGGCTTTTGATATGTTACTTTCTGGATCCATTCTCTTCTTGTATCATATAATCTATTTAATATTCACTAAAGTTGTGTACTAGTGCATCTTGAAACACATAGTGCTTTGGCAGAGATTGAATTGGATAGATTCCATCACCTCCAGGCTCTAATTAAAGTTTTGTTTGCCTATAGTATTCTGTTTTTCTTTTGCCATGGGGCTTTAAATAGGCAATCTGAAGAATAATATTATTCTTACAAATTTAGTGATAACATCTATTAAATATGCCCTATCCTGTAGTGGCATATACTCTACATTGGAAAAGAAGTTATTGAGCTGACATTAAAGGTTAATGTCTTCCAACTCAAGCTTCATTTCTGATGCTTTCATGGACAATCTTTGTAGTTTTCTTATTAACGGTACAAAAGTATGATTTGATTGCTTATTACTTATTAGTATCCTATGACTATCACTCAGTGTTGTATCTTATGATTCTTGATGAATATATTTTATTTTTCCTTTATGTAAGAGCACATGCACCAAAGACAAATCCCATGTGTGTCCACTTGGCCAAAAAAGAATTTATTCTATTCCATTCTATTCTATTCTATTCTATTCTATTCTATTCTATTCTATTCTATTCTATTCTATTCTAAAAATGGTTTGCCACTGACTCCTTCTGGAATCCCCCCCTCCTTTCTAACTGTAGTTACATCCGTACAGATGATTATGCTTAATTGCCTGGAGAAGATTGTTTGACATCTAGATTATACATGGTAGGATTTATAGATATGGAGGACAGGTTCAGGATTGATCTGAACAGAAATGAACAGAAGAAGAAAATGCCCAGGGTTATATAAGATGGGCAATTGTATAAATATTGATGGTTAAGTAATTAAGTAAAATCAATGCTAGATCCAAAGGTATTGGATCATTTCCCTTTGGGGGGAAAGTTGTGGAGAAAGTGTTGCCCTAGTTCTCCCTCTTTCTCTGCAATCAGGGATGAGCCTCACTAAATAGACCAGACAAAAAATAATTCCACAGGAAGATTAGAACTTTATTGACATAGGCTATAATAAAAGAATCTGGCAAGTCTGGTTGTACTTTATCTCCCTTCTTTCTTATATGTAAATGAATCAGGGAGGTGTCGCATGAGATGTTTTCAAATATTATCTTGTTCCTAGCACTTTCAGCTCTCTGTTCCTAGGTAATATTTGTTGCATATTTATGATACAATCCCCTTCTTCACTCTCTGCATGTAGTGGTGGGAATGGTGATGGGAGAGATTGAACCAAAGCCTTGATACAGTCCCCATTCCTATTTAACATCTCTACAATGCCAATGGCAAAGTAATCTTCATCTGCCAGAAAAATGCAGCTGGAAAAAAAAACGTCCAGAGGTACATTGTAATGCCCACAACAGTCTCTAAGGGCCAAGAGAAGGTGGGCAGAAATCTGCCTCTGACTGCAGCTTCACCAGCACAAGCATGGAGGTGTCAAAGAACATTTGTATGGCCAGACGTGTATCGGAAGAAAATGCAAAATTCTATTTCAAGACTGCAACAGCTAAATTCAACCATATTCTGCCTTTGCCACATCTGTTCTTCTCTTCAAGATTATCTCTCTGGTTCTCTGCACTGCAGTAACTCAGGTGGCTAATAGGTAATCTTATCTTGATCAAAGGTGGCACAGATGAACCGCATTGCACAGCTAATGCTAAAACATAAAGCAAAATTTTGAACTGGAGCAGGCAAGCAGAGGATGACTTGACAGTGATATAATCCATTTAGTCCTCTAACTACAATTGATGAATTATCCCTGATCTATGGCTAATGGTCCATGTGGATTAATTCCTAGCCTTCTTCTGCAATGCTAGATAGGAAACTGTTGTAAAGGCGCTATAGAAGTCTAATGTAATACAGGTGGTCCTCAAGTTATGACCACAGTTCACCCCAAAATTTATGTAGTTCAACGAAACATTTGTTAAATAGGTTTTGCCCTATTTATGGCCTTTCTTGCCAAGGTTGTTAAATGAATCCCTGCAGTTGTTCAGTTAGTAACACAGCTTCCCCATTGACTTTGCTTGTAAGAAGATCACAAAAGTTGATCACATGACCCTAGGACAATGAAACCGTCCCAAATATGAACCCAGTTGCCAAGTGTCTGAATATCAATCACATGATCACGGGGATGCTGCAACAGTCATAAGTGTGAAAAACGGTCATACGTTACTTTTTTCAGTGCCGTAACTTTGAACAGTCACTAAGTGAACTGTTGTAAGTTGAGGACTACCTGTGGTCCTTAAATATGCTCATTCAGTGCTTCCCAAGGACCTGCTGGTGGTCTACAAAGAACAGGTAATTCTTGATTCACAACCATTCATTTAACAATCAAAGTTACAATGACCTTAGAAAAAGTGACTTACAACCTATACTCACCCTTGTGGCTATTGTGCCACCCCCATTTGGGTACTTGGCAACCGGTCATATTTATAACCCACTGCAGCATTCTGTAGTCATACGATTGTAATTTGTGACTTTTTTTTTGCTGATTTCCAGTGACAAACATGCATCGGGGAAGTTGGATTTGCTTAATGACATGCGATTTGCTTAATGTCTCTCATTAATGGGGTCAAGTCAACTTATGATGGCTTACAATGAAAATTCTGGTCCCAGTTGTGATCCTAAGTTGAGGACTATCTGTACTGCAATACACATATAAATCAAAATTTCCACAATGCTGATGTTCTTCTTCAGACACCAAAATTTCTTGAGTTATCCAGGTCATCCAAGATATTAGCATTTTTTAAAAATGCCCATTAATTTAGGGCTCTGTGAATTCAATGGAGGTGCACATTCCATGTTGCCTACAAGCACCCACTCTGCTGAGTGTTGGCCTATGTAGCAATCCACATTAAGAAAACAGCTGGGAATTGGTCTACCTATATACTTGTCTTTGCCATGAAGAAAAAACAGCATTAACTTTCTAAATACATAAAAGTATAGAGTAAACCACAGTAATCCAAATGAAAGGCAAATCATCAACATGTTCTAAAACATTTGGATTTTAAAAATGTCTTGGATATTTTCTCTTTACAGAGAAGTAGTTTATTTCCATATTCTGGATTGAGCCTGGATATTGTGCAGAGAAATTTTATTGGACTGTTTATTTTATTACTGTTTATTCTGTTCAGTCATATATAAAGTGCCTGAATCTCTTACAGCAAGATTTATTCCAGAATGATTCTATTTGTTTGCTTATATTTTTTAAAACAGCTACTTCCTTTGTGGCTACTCTTGGCAATATATAATTGAGTTAAGATCTATATTCAACAGAACCGTTAATCAAATCCATTCTAAACATGGAGAGCAATGTCCAAAACTGCTAAGCAATTCATTACTTATGCATTCTCTATTGCAGTAAAATATCTACTCATGTAATATTGTGAGGCTGCCTCTGATGAGAAGGAAAAAATCAAGGAGGAAGTTTATATGAATCATATTTTCTGTGGAGAATTTTGTCAGTCTGAGTAGTTTACATTTCTGATCATTGTGGATAAAGTGACTAAAATTTAACGCAGTATTTTCATATAAGTTTCAGGGCTGGTCAGGATGTTTTAGCCTTATCAGAGAGTCCATTCCAATTTTGGAATTTTTCAATTCAAGATTTATTTTTGATCTAGTTACTGTTAAGCAATATCTGTTAAATACTGAAAATCAAAACCAAGACAGATGATAACTGTCGATATGTTTTAGTATATTTAGCATAGCCCAAGAAGGCATAGATGATGACTAAAGAAGACTAATTAATCTATCAGAGGTAAAGGTTAGATGAGGGAAGATGAGGACAAGGATTGTGTGTATAGCAAGAAAATAGGCTAGGCAGGAACTGTCTCAAGGAAACAAACAGCTAACTCCATACTGTGTAGGAATCTTATGGCCCCATTGGTTCTCATAGAAATGTAATGGATACAAGAATTTATTGGATTCTTTATGTTTAGTTCTCAAAACTGTAGTTTATTTAATATTTAGTGCCAGATAGACATTATGAAAAGGGAGGGAGATGGGTGGTTAAGAAATATGAGAGAGGTAGGGAGAGAGAGAGAGAGGAGGGAAAGAAAAAGAGAGAGGGAGGGAAAGAGAAATAATATCTCATATAAATAATGAAAGAGAGATATGATGGATAGATAAAAAGGAAAGTTGCCTGGACTTACCCATGGGTTTTGCCATGCAAGGCACATGGGTGCATTCATGCATGCATGTGCCTTTTGCTGCTTCTATTTTATTTATTTGTTTCTTTCTGTATTCTTTATGTAGGCATCAATTTATTCTATTCTAGGGGCACACATCCCCATAACTGCTACACCATCACATTTTGTACAGTTGAAGCTTCTGGAGGTTTCAAGGACAGTCCCTTCAGGGGTAGACCCTTGTAGAGTCTGTTATAATAGTCCATAGGTCTATGCAAAACCTTATATATTATTTACCGGTATATATTAAAGAACAGTCATAGATTGTTTTATAAATTTGGGAAATGACAACATTTAAAAATATTGAACTTTCTCTGTAAACCTAGTATAGCACAGACCAATGAAAAGCAGTAAATTCTTGAAAGATTCAGTATTTCCTTATCACACCTGATTCAAAATCACTGAAATTTTTTAATCATCTTCCTTCACAAAAACCATGTATTAATTTTACGGATAATCTCATCTTATTTGCAGGAAGGAGGTTATTTACAAAATTAAATTTTCACAGCTTAAAATAGAAAAGTTAAAAGGCTGAAGTTCAGGTTACTTTTTACTGTAGAAAAGGGGTTAAGTGAGATGGAAAATTGCTAAGTATATGATTACTAGAGCATAGCAAAATTTGGATTATACAATATATTCAAAATGGCCACTGTTATGCAAGACAACTGATACTTATTCAAAATGCTTTATATCCTGAACTTCACTGCAAAATAAAATCCCTCTCTCCTGCCCCCGCACACACACACACGCTTACATACCCCCAAGGAGAGAAAAAATGTAATCCTGAGTGCAATTGCGTTAAAATGTAATACAACACTCATATAGAAATCTACCAAAACAGAAATCTAGTGAAGGGGAAAGAAGGAAAATGAAATTATTATTATGGTTCATTGCAGAGTCAGTCAGATGTTCAGACTGGGTTTGGCATTTTTAACCACCTATTGAATCCTTTCTACCCTGTTTCTCCCCCCCCCCCAAATAAGACATCCCCTGATAATAAGCCCAATCGAGCTTTTGAGCACATGGCAATAAGGCCAAGCGCTTATTTCAGGTTTCAAAAAAATATAAGACAGGGTCTTATTTTGGGGGAAACACGGTAAGAACCTGGGATAGATAAAAGTTGACGTATCCTCGCAGGATGTAAGCTGTTCCAAGTAAAGCTGTTTTTTGTAATTGACTTGTAATTGATTGATGGTGAATTTTTCAATGATGATGTTGTTTAAGTGGTACTCCAGTTGTTATTATTAAATATATTTGCCACATACCTCGCCATGGAGCTACTCTAGGCATCCTACAACAATGAAAAACAAAGAAATAAAAAGAAAGTTTAAACAAAGTGGGGGGGGAAATAGAACAATAAAATAAAAAAGAAAACACATCAATATGACTAGTAAAAAAGATAGGTGAATGGGAAGCAGATCATGGAGGGAAGGAAGTGGAGTCTGCTGTCAATTTAGCAACCACCTCTAGAGTAGAGCTCACCCGTTGGGTCCCCATTGACCTCAGATAGCAGTGAAAGTATTTAAAATTTCCAAACTGACTCCAATTCCTAACTTTTTCTATCCTTTTCTTGGTAAGGAGAAACAGTAGCGGAGGCAGGAAGAAAAGCTTTTTCCTTGGTCATCCACTCAACTGTAGTCTTCCTTTCTTTTCTCTTTCTTTGTCCTCCATTTATCAAGGGCCCCAGACAAACAAAATTAAACCAACAAAGGAAGAAAATAGAAGAAGAGCGTGCAACTTCTTTCAGGATGTGCATTTGAAAGATGCATGAGCTCTGCTCAGAATACAAGTATCACATTCTAGAAACGAATGTGTGGAAACCATTTGCGGCAGAGGTTTCAAAGTTTTATGGAAATGACAGCCTGAAGCTCTTATTTCAGCTCTTGCCTTCAAAAATTCTAAAAAATAAAAATAAAGTGCCCACAAAGAAGCTGGAAATACTGCTCCACCTACATTTTTACAGCATTGTTAAATATGCCCTATTAGCTATAAAAAAACAATGCTAAGATTCTGTAAGAGAAAAGAAGCATGGCAATTTGAGACTGCAGCTGAAATCTGTCCTGGAAATTTCAACCAATAGTAATTTCATTTCAACCAATAATGATTTCATCTAAAATTAATAGTAATTTGATTTCTTATGGTACTGTTTTTTTTACTAAATAATATAGTACAGTCCAGGTATGTACAGGAAGGTGGTAACAGACTTTCAATCACTGAGTGTGCAGAAATACAACCAATCTTTAAGGTAGAATAAAACTGAAGGGAACAATAACAACCTTCCCACAAACTACGTATTTTTAGTGGACACTTGAATCGGGAAAAAATTGCAAAGATAAAAATCTTTGCAATTGTAATGTACACTGCAAAATGTTGTTTCCATTGTATTTGCTTACATTGCAGCATTTAGAGAGTAGCTTCAAAGCATTTAAAAAAAATAATATAGCCAAGCTTTGTGTTTTTTGGTGTGTGTGTAGGTGTGTGTGTGTGTGTGTGAATAACATGCATGGCAGAAAATTGATTTTAGATATACATTTTTAAAGGTGTTGGTATAAATATAGACTGGTATCTCGGCATTCAGTTAATTGGTTCCGGGAGGTGTGATGAGTACCAAAAATAATGAGTACCAAACAATTTTTCCCATAAGGAATAATGTAGTGAGTCACAAGGCAGATGACACTGACAAGTTCTAGCTTATGTCAAGTACCAAACAAATGATGATTACCAGGATAAAATTTTTCATGTCAAAATAGGTTGAGTACCAAATTCAATGAGTTTCAAAGCAGTTGAATAACAAGGTAACACTATAGTTTATAGTTTTGTTATTTTTGTTATGACAAGCAAATCTCATTTTCTGTGATTAGTAGAGCAGGTGGCAGTAGTATCTAAAATAACATTTGCATAACTTCTTGTGGGCCAGTTGCACCTTTTCCCGCATTGTGAGGCCCTGAACTCAGTCACTCATGTCTTGGTGATTTCTCGTATGGATTATTGCAATGGCAATAATAGCCTTTATTTAATTGTTAATTTTAATGTTTTTCTAGATGTATTTTTATGGCATTGTAAGCTACCATGAGTCACTTTGGCTATAATACAGACAGCATATAAACTTAATAAATAAATAAAGTTAAAGATTACAGGAATTTCAAGAGTACTGAGGAAATGAACTATTATTGAAAGAGCAATTGAATTCAGTATTTCTAATGTATTGGTATATTCATTACTTTTGTTACCTCTCTGCGTAGAAACCTCACAACTGGATGTCATATAGACAATAAATAAAGAAGCAATGACAATAGAAGGTATATTTTATTTACTATGATTTCTTAATACAAGAACCCATAGACTATGTTCACAACTCATGTTAAACCATAGACTTGCCTAATTAGGATTAGTTCACTAAGGTTGTTGTGAGATCCTGTTCATCAAGTTCAGCTCTAGGGATCAGATGGGACTGTTACTATTGTATTTTACTATAGTAAGTAACTACTGTTACTTACTGCTGCATAGCAACTTGTCTATCTGATCTCCTTGACTCCATTTCCAGATTGGCAGTTGAGTTCTCCATGTGAGGACTTCTCCACTCCCCTCTTAGGGATCCCAATACTGCCCATGGTTTACTTAGGAGTATCCAGTACTCTGCATTGGTAGCCCATTTACTTCCACGTCCAATTCAGAGTGCTGGTTTTAACCTTTAAAGCCTTTCATGCCATGGAATTGGGTTATCTGAGGAATACCACTCCACCACACTAAATCTGGTAGAACAGGCATGTTGCAAATATGATCGGCCCAGAACTTTAATTGGATGAGTCTCAGGAGATGTGCCTCCTCTGCATGGCACCCACCTTATGGAATATTCTTCTCTCCCAAATTAGACTCTGTCATTTTTGGTATTCCAAGAAGCCCGCAAGTCTTGGATATATTGTTAGGCTTGAGGCTCCCAGGTGAAGAGAGACCTGCTCAGATGGCTCTATTGTTGAGGTAGCCATTTTTATCATCCCTCTCCTAAGGCTTGTATTTTTGCTTTTATGATATTTATTAATAAAGTTTTCCATTCTGTACATTTTTTGTTTTTATTTATTGTTCTTATTAACTCTTGTTTGCTAATCAGTGTCACCTTTGATGAGATGGGTGGTGTATAAATTTGATTAATTAATAAACATGAATCCTTCCTTGTTCCTATCTCATAAATGGAGCATATAACAGATGCAAATATACCGGTCTTGTATTCATAAAAGTGGAAACTGCTTTAATCCAGAAGAGACCATTTTAAAAATGGCCACATTTTCTTCTGCTTCAAAGCATGGTCCGTGCTCCCACTGAAGGAAGTTGTGACTAAGTGTGACACAGTTCCTTGGTTTATTACACAGCAGCTGTGTGAAATTGTAGTTTTCTGAGAATCACAGAGCATAGTATTAAACTTCATAAACTTCAAATATTACCTGTCTCTGATGAGCAGTTTTCCATTGAAGGGCTCCAAATCTTTTAATTGTGTATGAATCTTGGCATTTTAAGTTCTGCGCTGTGTCTTACTTGCCTAGCAAATTACTGGGTTACTCGCCTGCAACAAGAAAATTATGGAAAATCAATGGAAATCAGAGGAAATATGTTAAAGTCTCAGAGCTGTGGGAGTTGCAATCTCAACACATCTGGATGGTGCCACATTAAAGAATATTTGTCAAGAAAGAAACATGTTTTTATTCATCTAGAGTGATTCACAATCATCCCTTTACACATATTTTCTTTGCATGGCTGTGAAGACTAATGAAACATGACAATAAGAAAAATTCTACTACTGCCCAGAGGTAATGGTCACTTATCTACTGAAGAAGAAAATTCCACACACCACTATCAAAACTAATAGCATTCTCTCTAGTCAGTCTTTATTAGCATTTCAAAATTGGATTATTGGAAACTTCCTTTTGTCAAGCTACTTATGAAAAGGCATAAGTACAGTAATGGGAGTTCCTTGCATTTATTAATAAAAACCCCAAAGGGCCTCTAAAAATAGATCTTTCATTGGAAAGAGACTTAAACTGCACGGTCTTGATTTGTAGCTATGTAACCACATATATAGGAATCAAGTCATTTCTTAATTTTGAAGCATTAGGTTCCATTCTTGATGCTATTTGGAAACTTCTAAGTGTAAAGAGCACAAGTGCTAACTTATTAAATCTTGTAACCAGACTCTTCAAGCTGTTTTTCATAAATTCCTTTATGCACAAAAACCACCATGCCACCTGAATTTAAAAAAATACTTTTTTAGTATATCTTCCCATGTAAGCTGATAGCTACTAACAAGGTCTTCTCTGCAGTGACTCTGAAACTATGAATCCCCCCCCCCCCCAGATATAAGGTACATTCAGAAGTTTCATCAAATCGTGTCTTGTTTAACTGTAGTTTGCTGAACAATCCACAATTTATTTGGTTCGCAAAACACATCGTCAAATCAGAACTAGTAAATCAAAAGGCTGGTTTTGTGTAGTTTGAATAATGCATCATCTCTGTTACATTTTATGCAGTAGGCAAAACTGGTTTTGTCCTTTAAATGGAATCTATCTCATTTTCAACTATTTTCAACATTTTTAATCTGTATCCATTGCTGTTTGTAATCTATGTCTTTGATTGATTGGTTGGTTGATTGATTTGGATGCATTGTATTATTATGGTAAACTGCTTGTTGGTTTTTGTGCCCAGAGATAGGGGACAAATATCATAAATTAAAAGAAATAGATGCATTATTTAAAACATTTCTATTCTGGTTTACTGCTAATCCAGCTACAAAAATACCCTCAATCAATAGAAATGTAATGCTTGCCCTTTTATGCTGTTTCTTTTGGCTCACAGTCGTGGGTAAAGAATATTTATTCAAGCTTTTGTGTGTGTGTGTGTGTGTGTGTGTGTGTGTGTGTGTGTGTGTGTATGCTACAATTGATTCTGAATGTGCATTCAGCAGAAATCTTTTTATGAAGACCAGATGGAAAATATCATTTCTTGCATCACAAACATTCAATCACTTATCCATCCCAATATTATACAGGTGGATACATATACATAATATGTCACAACGTAGCTTTTTTTTCTACTTAGTGTAAATACACAGTAATGAACACTTATTATGATTTGTAAAGTATGATATATACTTGTACATGCACAGTCAAGTGTGGTTTATTCAGTAAACTTTGAATAGGCAAATTAGGCTATATGAATTCAGTCAGAGCCTGTAATTCCCTTTGGTATTGTTCTGTTTATTTTTCTTGATTTCTGAATCATTCCTCTCACTTGGATAGAATCACACAGTAAACTATGACCATGGAGAGTTAGTTTAAAGTTTATTACATCCAAGAATGCCAACTAAATGACTTGTGGTCAATCAGTTTAAGACCAATTTACATGTATACCTAATATGAAGATATAGTTTTTCCCTCCAAACAATTGCCTACGAATTGTAGAAGTCATCTAACATTTCTAACCATAGACAAAGTTGAAAGCAAATGAGCAATAGATGTGGGCCTTTGAAAGTTAATCTCACCTGTGACCTGCTAAGGGCTCAATTCATTTTTGCTGCTAATGAATTTTATCTGTTTTTCTAATGCCTTTCCTCCATGGGTCTACTTTCTTACTTTTTAATGAGGAAGGTATACAGCACAGTACTTTGTAGGGAAATAACAATTGAAATCAACTGCTATTCTTCCTCTTTCTCATCATTGCTGCCAATTAATTGACTTGGATGAAGAGTTAGAAAATACAATTAACAAATCTGCAGATGTTATGGTGATAGCAAATGAACTCTAAAGGATGCAGAATCATCTTGACAAGATGGAACAATGCAGGGGTGAAATCTAAAATTTTTCCCTACCAATTCTGTGGGCGTGGCTTGCTGGGTGTGTGTCCTGTGAGTGGGCATGGCCAACTCTACGTCACTCATAGCCACACCCACTTAGTTACATGAGACATGCCCACAGAACCCGGTAGGAAAAATTCTTTGATAACATTCTCCCTTCCTGCAGACGCGCGAAAAGAGGCAGCCAGCCACAGGAGTAAGGTAAGCTGCCAACTGCATGGCAAAGGGAGAGCGGGTGGCAGTGACTCCAGGGCAAGGCCGGAGCCGGGGAATGCATTCCCTGACCTGGTTGAGGGGGGCGGCGGGTGGGCGGTGGCTCTGGGGCAAGGCCGGAGCCAGGGAATGATGCATTCCCCGACCCGGACGAGGCTGATAGTGAGCGGGTGGCAGGCATTGCTTACCTTTGGTGAGCTAAGCAGGCGAGGCGATTGGTGAGGCAAGGCAAGTAGCTGGGCCACGTGGTAAAGGGAACTTATATAGGGCGGG
>JANHFK010004325.1:18193-30019 GCA_036250565.1 Sibynophis collaris
GGACACTCTGTGCATGCACAGAAGCGAGCACATGCTCGCGCATACTCCCGTTGCAAACCGGTAGCGAAGGTAAGTAGAACCCACCCCTGCAGTGCACCCTATGAGCCAGCCCACCTGCTCGACGGTTAAATACAATTTCTCAGAATTGTTGCCACATGACAACCATGGATGCTAATGTAATTAAAATTACTTCCTGTGTAAATAGGATGAAAATGTCCAAAAAAGAAAAAAATGGGGCTGAAAATCCTAAGTGTAAAGCTCAAAAACTCAAAGCAAAGAAAAAAAGATACTGTTTTGAAATGCATAACAGAATACAACACTACACAATACCAGGTTGGAAGAGACCTTGGAGGTCTTCTAGTCCAATCTCCTGCTCAAGCGAGCTCTTCAATCTCTTCTTAAAAGTCTCCAGCGATGGAGCACCCACAACTTCTGGTGGCAAGTGATTGATTAATTCTCACTATCAGGAAATTTCTGTTTAGTTCTAGATTGGCTTTCTCTTTTCCAGTTTCCATCCATTACTTTATGTCCAACTTTCAGGTGCTTTGGAGAGGTTGACCCCCTCTACTGTATGACAGATCCTCAAATATTACAGTATACTTGGCAGAAGCATCAAAGTATTTCTGTGGTGAAAGAATTAACTGGTGACACTGTTGTCCAGGGGATGCCCAGGTAGGGCCTCCTTTCATGTCCAAATTAATGAGCCCATTGAAGTGATATCTACATTATTTATCTACTTGTGTTTGCACACTTTTGAACTGCTATGTTGGCAGGAGCTGGAGCAAATGACAAGAGCTCACTCCTTCACACAGCAGCACTCGGGCTTCAAACTCGGGTTTGCAAATTGTCAGCCAGCGCCCTAACCATGTGCTTCACTCCTCAAATATTGGAAGACTTGTGTCATCCCTAATCCTTTTCTTCATTAGACTAGACATATCCAGTTCCTGCAACTGTTCATTATATGTTTTAACCCCCAGCCTCCTAATCATTTCGTTGCTCCTCTATGCACCTTTTCTAGAGTCTTAACATCTCTTTTGTATTGTGGCGACCAAAACTGGATTCAGTATTCCAAGTGTGATCTTAACAAAGCAATATAAAACAGTATTAACATTCCAGGTGACCTTGATAAAGATAATAAAATCAGATGAGCCAAACCATAGGAAGTGCCATAATATGACCTTGCTTAAAACACCAAAATGTTTGCAGCTGGCATCAAACAGATATGAAGTCTCTAATCTATTTGCATACCCCATGTGTAATATATATAAAACTTTGTTTGGGGTGGGGTTGCCTCCTGATGACTGCAGCTTTTTTGGCAAGATTTTAGAAGAGGTTTGTCCTTGCTTGCTTCCAAGGGCTGAAAGAGAGTCACTGGCTTAGGGTTGCCTAGCTGGCTTTGTGACTAAGGCAGGACTAGAGCTCACAGTCTCTCAGTTTCTTGCTTGATGTCTTAACCAAACTTTGCTATCACCTTCCATATTGCATCATGAGACGATAGGCTGCCTACAAAATGGCCAGCACCTGGATTGCTCTTGCCCTGTTCCTTTGAGGCCTCTCCGTAGCCAGTTCAGCAACTCTTGGTCATAAAAACTGAGCAGAGAGGCAGATGGGAGTAGGGGGTGTAGGCGGAGTAGAGAGAGAAAGAGATATGTGTATTTTTGTAAAGCAGCTTAAAGCAGTTTCAAAGAGGTAATGTTCTCCAGTGTTATAACTCATATAAGTAGTAGTTGGAGGAGCAGGTGAGGAGATGTAGTAGAAGGGGAAAGCGTGGAGTTGCAAGCAGTAATTACTAAGCTTTGAGTTCTTGTGCGGCTGCCTAAGGGCCTGTGTGGCTTATGTTGGATCTCTTGGATTTTGGAAGATAGAGAAGGGAGAAAGTTAGAGGCTCAGTTGGAGTCTGCTCTCACCATACCACATCGATGTTTTCCCAGGGAAAAAAGAAGATTTGAGGTCACAGTGTGGAAAAGGAGCCTTCCAGCCTTATCAAACTGGTTTGAATACGTGGGAAACATGGCATTGTTTTATGAACTGATGTTATTCATGGGCCCTTAAGAATAGCATATGTCCAGGACTTTGCTGTGATTTGTGGGAATTGTTATTCTGTTCTCAAGCATGGAATTACTGCTAAAGCACTGTACCCAAAACAGCTAAAGGGATATCAGAAGAAATATGAATCATGTGCTTTAATAAACGGAGTTCCTGCCCAGGGAATTGGGACTTGCCAGCTCCACAATTCCTTTATAAAATACAAACATTTATATTTCCAAATACGTTTGTACTGTTTACTGCAGCTTTTAGTACCATCAACTCTGTTATTTTTTACTTTTTTCTCTAGGGGAACAGAATGCAATCTGATGTTTATTTGCTTTGCTTGATTAGCAGTGCAATAATATGAACTGGATTGTCTGAAGACTTTACTTTTGGGGAAAAGTCTTAGGGTTGGGGGAGGAAAACTAGATTTCCAAATGTTACGGAGGAAGAGCTTTGTCTCCAATGTGCAGATTGTAAATCCTTTCCCTCTTTGCTTGTGGAAATCAGAACTAGCTGTCTCGACGTCATAGTTACATGTTGTTTCAGAACATGTGAATTCATATACCGTATTTTTCGGAGTATAAGACACACTTTTTTCCCTCCTAAAAGAGGGTGAAAATGTGGGTGCGTCTTATACACTGAATGTAGCCCTGCCCACCTGCTGGCCCCCACCTTTTGGACTTTGCCTCCCAGCAATTTACCACCTCGCAGCAAGCAGCAAACAACCCATTTCAGCTTCAGCACAGCCTGATTAGCGCCAGCAGTTGATTGTTGGTTGGATTGGCCTCCCGAGCCTCAGCTGTTTCAGGCTGCAGGGATTGCCATTGCCTATTGCCGCACAGGCCTCCACTGTTTGCTGCAAGGAGGCAAATTGCTGGGAGGCAGATTTTTTTTTTTGTGCTAATCAGGCTGTGCTGAAAATGAAACTAAAGCAGGCTATTTCCTGTTTGCTGCAAGGAGGCAAATTGCTGGAAGGCAGAGGCAATTTTTTTTCTTGTTTTCCTCCCAAAAAAGGTAGGTGCGTCTTATAGTCCGGAGCATCTTATATTCCAAAAAATATGGTAGTTGAACCAGATACTGATTCAACATCTTGATCACTATGTAACTTCTCTATAGTCTGTTTCCATTTCCCCCTCAATGAGAGAAATATCTATATGCTTCAGGAAACTGCAAGTAAAGCTTTAGCATTTATTGTAATATAGAATGTTCCATTCTGACTATGGAATCCTTTTATAACAAATTAGCAGTTTCTATTAGTGATGGTTGTTGTTACAGTTATAATTTAAATACAGAATAATCAAATAGAAAAAAAAATACAATTCAAGCACAAGATCCAAAATTAGCATTTTATTCAGAACATTGGGGTCAGGGGTGTATCATTTATATTCTGGTACATAATACAGAGGCAAAGCTGTTGTCAAACATCTTTCCGGTTGTTTAACATACTGTGTAGTTACTCGAGCCGTAAGGATAAGGCTACCCCTTGACTTTTCAGTCTTTCTTTCTCTGTCTCTCTCACTTTCTCTCCCCTTTCTTTCTCTCGCTCTCACACAGTTTTTGTTTATTTGTTTTTGGTACAAATTATGTAAAACATTTGTGCTAAGAACTTTTTGCCCACCCCAAACAAATAAAACAAACAAAAAATTAATTTAAAAAACTCAAACCTTGAGTACTCTAACTACAGCTCAACAATTGAATCAATGTCACTTGTTTGCAACCTGTTTGTAAATACTTTACCCATAACAAAAGATATAAACATGCAAAAACCTGAATCCATAGTCCAAATAATACATACACGTGTTTGGAAGTTTCAGCACTTCCCAAAGACTATGCTAATAAAACATTATGTACACATATCATTTTTACAGTGAAGTGGGAAAAAAAGTACTGGAAAATGCTTTAAAAAAATGTGTATATGGATTAAGACCAAAATGTGTCAAACATTCTATCATAAGAAAAGAAAATCAGTTCTGCTACAAACTGGTGATATGAAAACTCCCTTTATTTGCAACCAGCTGCATAAGATTTAGAATTTTAGTGAAAAACCCTAGCATCTAAAACTAGAAGTATTGTACATTTTTTTCATGGCCTTCTTCCCCCACATGTCCCCAATAACAAAATGTTCCCATGAGGTTTTTTTCAATTTTGTTGTTTTAATAAAAGCAATGCAATGTAACAAAAGCATGTTGAAGCATATTGGTGACTGCACTTTCTCCCCATCCCCAATGTGATTTTTCTTCATTTTTCATAAATCAGTACCATTTAAAGCCTTAAACATAAAATTAATTCCAATCTGAAAAAGGTACAAAAAGGCACATAAAATCCCAGTGCTTCTGTACTGTAAAATTCAAGTGTAACTGAGCTCAATTGTTTGTTTTCCTTTTTTTTTTTCCAAACAGCATTGGATGACTGATATTCCCAGTGAGCCCAAATAGGTTTGCAGCCTATGCCAAAGCCTTCAGTAAGCACTTGTGCTAGTAGACTACAAAGTTAAAGCCTAGCTTCTGTACGCTTGTTGGGAATACCAGTGAAAAGGTTTGTACTTGTCCAAATGCAACGCTGGCCACTATGGCATTCAGTCATCACCTCCCCCGTACATATCAGCAAGTTTCTTGAAACGTGGACCCCAGTCATTTAGATAATCATAGTCTTGCTCGCCACCACTACTTGAAGAGTTGAGGGAGCTCAAAGATCCAGCGGTGGAACCACTTCCCTCATAGTCAAAGACTAGAAGAGAGTCATATGGAGGAGCTGTAGGGTCGTTGTCTGCAGCTTTAAGTCCCTGTAAACAATTAGGAGAAGAAAACTATAAGAAAGAAATTTAAGAACACTACCCCAATCATTTCCCACATGAATTATGCAAATTATGCAGCTCCAAACTTGAGTGATTACTCCATGAGAAAATGCCTGGATTAGCAGCAGGTCCAGGAATAACTGAAGTGTAAGGAGAGCTATAATTACTTGCTTATCCTTCCTGCCTCTCACTCTATATAATTTCTAATCATTAAAGAGATTGGAACACTTTATGTCTACGCAACAAGAATAAATAAATACTGTCAAAGAACGCCATGTGAATATGAATGTCCACCAGTTAAAACATTCTTTCATTCTAGTTCAACAGTTTTAGCTATTTAACACATTGTAAATTATTAATAGTTGGCATGAAAATATTGATTGTGAGTTAAATGGCAATCTTGTTGTGTGTCTCTTGAATTTTTAAACTGAAAACTAAACAAGAACCATTAGATGCAAATAAGAAGTAGGCTTCATCTGTTCATATAAACATGCATGTCAATTCCTTTCATACTTTAAAAAAAATACAATTTTGGAAAAGAATTGAGGACATTTTAAAAATCTTTTCACTCTCAAGATATTGACTACAAATAAACCAGCAAAAATCTCAGAAATCTTCCAAAGATATACTACAAAGAAAACCTTAAGTGCAATTTGTGAAATTCTGTGATTTATAGTAACTGATAAGGCTTGCTTGGGATCTACAGTAATAATCTAAAGCCTTTGTAAATAAACTGCAGGTTTTTAAAACAGCAAAGTGCTATTGTATTAAAACCAACTACACTGAAAAAAATTTTAAGCTTTTTTCAAACTGGACAAAAACTAGGGCCTCCACTGCTGGCCTTGGATGATGTACAATTTTTATGCTATTTGAGTTTATAGGATAAAACTATTAAAAAATCAATGTTCTAGAAAAGGCACTTCATGTGCAAACTGTTAGGAAAAAAAACTCCTGAAAGCTAGTCTTACAAAGCTAGTCTTTGAGCTAAAGGCTCAAAATCTGCATTATGGGAAAAGTTAAAATGTGTGCATTTCATGTTCTAAACAACTGATGTATATGTGATATAAAAAATTAAACACTAGAAAAGAACAGATTAATATTTCACAGATGTTTTCTAAGGTAAGTTAATTTTGAAAAAGCAGCACTCCCCAGATTGTTAAAAAGGCTAGTATGACATAATTTCTTGATACATTTTCCCATTTGTGGATTGACAAATAGAGATCATTGATCCCGAAATTTCAGCATGTATTGAACTGTACTAAATTGCAGTGCATTCATAAAACCACATGTTACAGTATCAAAATGACGGACATTTGTGCAAGTACATTCTTGCATTATAAAGTCTTATTTAAGTCCACAAGTTGCAGCATCTTTATGATTTTAAACATGTGCCATTTGTCTCCTTTATTTCCCCTGCTTCAGAGATGCTTATTCTGTGGGGTCCTTACTGCTCTCTAAGCTTCACTATTTTCTTGGAGACGTGGTAACGTGGTAACTTTGTCACTAATAATGTTACCTAGTTTGATAATGAAATGTTTGCAAGGAAATAACTAAGCTCTGAGAGCATCAAGGACTCCATAGTTCAAACTTTAGCTACAAATATTTTCTTAGTATTCAGAAAACGCAGAAAAGTTAATTGATACATTTGTTTTCCATTGAAATAAATTAAATTCTTTTGAACTTAAAAGCCATATTTATATCTACAACATTGTAACCATCAACAATTCCTTAAAAATAATTATTCTTTAGATATAAACGCTGTTCATATTCAGTACAGTTTGGGTCTAGTAGGCCCTAAAGGCATATGTTTTCCCTTCTCCAGCTTTCAATTTACCTCATTAATGAAGTCTCCAATGTCCCCAGGATGAGGAGCTGCTGATCTAACTGGATATTGAGGTTCTGCATGAATAGGTCTTTCATCAAGTCGCCTTATTCCAACAGGTTTGATGGCATCAGGTTCTAAAGTGTCAGGTTGCTGGAGCTGACTTAAATCATAGTCCTGTAAATGATACATAAGATATTTATATGCTGTTTTTCATCCAAGAACCTGGTCTGGATCAGTGGTTGTCAAACACTTTAGTCTCAAGATCCTTTTATATTCTTAAAGAAGATTAAGGACTTCAGAGATCTTTGGTCTATATGTTTGCTAGTTTCTATTAATATTAAGAAATTAAAACTCAGAAATTTTAAAAAGTTTACTTTATTTTATTTGCAGACCTCTGAGAAGGTGCTGGGATCCTTACATCCCATTTTGAAAACAATTTGAGACTACATTTTAAGAAATGTCTTATTTTAGACTCATAGAGGTTAATTCCTATCTTTTGTAATGCAGGCAATCCAAACAATTCCAGCTGCCACCCCCCACCCTACAAACAGTGTTGCCTTCAGTGAGAGGGGTGGTATACAAGTTTGATAAATAAATAAAGCCTATAATACTTTAAACAAGTATTTTAATCACAATTGTGTCAACTAGCAACTGTAAGGAAAACTACAGGGTGGGTGGGAAAACCCACTTGTCTTGGTTGTTCTAACTCTAGCTTTAAAAAGATACCTTATCAGTGCTTTACTTGCATTAACATGCTTTTTGAAGTTTTGCTTTCTAATGCTTTGCACAGCTTTAGTAACTAGGTCTCTTGTACCCTTGGGGTGGGTAGAATGTCCTGTGTGTGAAAAGCTGAAGCACACATTAAGTAATTTCCATTCCTGTCTTGAACATAGAGGTTATTTCAGACTCCAGGATATGTAAGACTTCATGGAGCAACAACTTATTTTCTAATTTGTCTTCTAAAAGCTGAATCCTCCATGAAGAAAGTATTACAGTTGTACCACCTGAAAAATGGATAAACTGTGGTAGAAAAAATCCACTTGTGAAAAAAAGTATCAAACTGAGAGCATGAAATTAGAACCATTTTATCAGAACATTTGCCAAACAAATGTTCTACAAAACCAAAACAAAATCATCAGGTTTTAAGGTAAAACTCTTGATTGGATATATCCACACTGGTTTAATCAGTATCTGATTCACAAACTTGGATTCCTAGTCAGGAAATGTATTACTGGCAAGTTCAAAAATATCTCTCTTAGGAATCTATTATGCATAGGGTTTATTTGATTTTGATCCACTCTTGATCATCATCATGCCAGTCAATATTTTCACTCCCTTTTTAATATGCAATGCTTTTTAAAGAATTGCTCTGTGTTCCTGTCATCATGTAACATGCCTGCGGGCCTTGGTTCCTCCCCTAAGCAAAATTTATCGGTAAAAATTCTCTTGGGTGAAAGTAAAAAATTCTGACAGAAACTGAAAATTCTTCCTTACTGTCAGCTAAAATAACCAGAGGATGACATACAGGAACCTATGCAGGAATTCCTTGGATGTAACTAGCATCTTGACCTTAGAAATTGACCTGTTTTCAGATTTCTTATGTGTCAGAGAACTAATAAAATCTGAGGTGAAAAAGCCTAGAGTAGAATGTTTTCTTTTTAGTTGTTTTACACAGTTTATCATCACAGCAGTAACATCTTTGATATTAATCAATGATGAAAGTGACGTGATAGAACAGTAATGGAGGATTTGTTTGCATTTTGTACATAAAATTAAAACCTGATCAGCGTGACTACTGAATAGCAGATAAGGCAATCTGATGTTATACGTATTCTTGCTTCTCACTTCAGATTGCAAGAGCACCTTCCTAATTTATAAATGTTTTGCATCATGATATAGGATTCTGAAACTTTTTGTAAAAGACTAAAATAATTAATCTCCATTCAGTTGCTGTTTTTGTGTTTTCTGATATACTTTAGTCTTCTACTACTAGACACAAGCCCAGGTGATTCTATCCCTCATGTGAATCACTAAAAGTAAAGAGCCAACTGATCATCTATTTGGGCGATGTAAATATCTGAAGGGCAAACATTTGGAGTGTGCCTGGATACTTTAAACCAAAATGTCTTCTTCCCTGATTATACTGGAGGACAGTTGTATGAAGACAGGAAAAACTGTTACATGCAAGCTCATTTAAATTCTGAACCATATCTTTCTCTCTGATTCAAATCACTTCACAGCTCTACCAGCTAGAATCTAAGATTATTTTAAGACAGTAAATGTAATTTCTAATTAGCACTGTTCTAGTAAAAGCAATATACAATTAATATATACAGCCATGTATAACAGATTATCAGAAAGTGATTTATGATTCAAATCTTAGTGACACAGATTTACTTGTGGAAGTAAATTTTGCTGAATATGTATACAGAATTGGGAAAAAAACTTTAAAAAAATCTTGACAAGTATTTAAGTTATTAACAAACCTTGATTATGTGTTTTGGAAAAAAAAGTTTAGCAATCAAGTTATCAAAATAGAGGAATTTTTACAGCTTTGAAAACATAAACTTGGTCTACCATGAAAAATAGTAATTTGGCTTGATTTTTATGCTTATGTGCTTTTCAAAAAACAGTATCTGATGTCCTTAGTTCAGTTTCATGCCTCAACAGTTTTGATATTTTTAGAACAATATACTAGAAGATTCCTGCTAATAATTTGTTTCTTCAATTTAAAGAGGTGAAATCACTGTAGTCTGAAATATTTCCATTGCAGTGAAATCTACAAATACATAATTTAAGGCTACAAGAACAAAAATATAATTTTAAAATCTTTTCTAGTTTTTTAAAATCAACACATATTTATGTTATTTACAAACACACCTGCATTAATTAAGAACTTGTGATTTGTAATTCTAAGTCTACATTTTATTTTTTATTTTTTTCCAAAAACAAATGTTCAGTTTATTGTCTAATTGAATGCAAAAAGAAATTTGATCTGATTTGGTCCTGAGATCAATGGGCATGGATTTTATGTTATATTTTTCATTCTTGCACAGCAAAATACATGGCAAGAATTTTTCAGTCTATAGCCATGATGGCGAACCTATGGCATGCTCAGTTTCCTGGCACACTCATGCATGCCAGAAAATGCTCTTTTGGTTTCCCGAGCTCCTGCACATGCGTGCCGGGGAGCTGCTCTTCCGGTTTCTGTCCTCTCTGTGCGCATGCTCCCGTTTTGGCACTCGGTGCCGAAAAGGCTTGCCAACACTGGCCTATAACATTACAGTTGAAAATTTACTATAAAAAGATCACTGGCCTAACAACATGCTTTTAAAAACCTATCCCTATTGTTTTTTTAGCAATTATTTTATGGAAGCCCTACTGCTTTTTTAGCAATTATTTTATGGAAGCCACAGCATGTCCTCTCTGTTAGATTTGGTGGTATGGGAATATGTAATTGAAGAGAGGCAGTACTTCAAATAACCTAGTCTCATACCACGTAGGACTTTAAAACCAGCATCTGGAATTGGACTGGAAACAAACTGGTAACCAATGCAGCTCACGGAAAAGAGTGTGGAACACACAAAACATTCTGTGCTGCTATATTTTGCATCAGTTGAAGGTTCTGGATGATCAAGGGAATCCCATGTAGATCACATTACAATACTACAAATGGGAGGATCTATGAATGAGTGCTGTTGGTACACAGTATAAAATTGTGCGAAGGCCTTCCTAGTCATGATTGCCATTTGCTCCTTGAGCAGGAATTGTAAATCCAGGAGGATGGCCAGATTGCCCAAGGGATATGTTTGGGCAGTGTAAACTCATCTAGCACCAAAGAAGGCACAGTTCCAGAACTAAATAAATAAATAAATAAATAATTTTATTTCTATCCCGCCCTTCTCCCTGTTGGGACTCAGGGCGGCGTACAAGTCAGATAAAATACATATAAACATATATACATACAATTAAAACGCCCCTTAAAAAATATATACGTGTGACTTGAAAGTTAATTTAAAAACCCTAAGGCTTGAGAAACTAAAGTGTCTCAATTCCCAAAAGCTACTCAGTATTGCCAAAGTTCAGCTAAAATCTATTTTTCCCCATTCAGATCTTCACAGCGTCCAGACAATGGGTTAAGACATACACAGCATTATTTAATTCTCCAGGAACAGATATGTACAACAAGGTATCATGGTACTGGATTAGTTCACCCAGTAGTCTCATGTAAAATGGAGAGGTGAAAAATGGAGAGGCTGAGGGTGGGATTTCTCCTCCCCAATCATT
Source organism: Sibynophis collaris (assembly GCA_036250565.1). NCBI lineage: Eukaryota > Metazoa > Chordata > Lepidosauria > Squamata > Sibynophiidae > Sibynophis > Sibynophis collaris. The sequence goes on from JANHFK010004325.1 coordinate 29,131, forward strand.
GTTAACTGGAATTGACCCTGGAGAAAGAAAATCAAGCAGCACAACACCATGCTACCCAGTCCTCAGAGTTAATCCAGGATATCATGATTGATAATATGAACAGAGAGAAAATCTCCATCAAGAGATCAAGCAAAGTAAGAGATGTACTCTCCCATTCCATCCAAAAGCATGACTAATGCCATTTCTGGCCAATATCCAGATTTAAATCATGACTGAGAAGGATCTACATAATCTCCTTTATCCAAGGAAAAGAAATAATTCAATAAAAAGCATTATCATTTATGTTGCTCATGGAAAGAGAAAAATTGACATCTTCCTCTACTAATTTTTAAGTTCTTAACTCTACATTATGCCAAGTACTGCCATAAGTATAAATGTTAAGGCAAAACACATCATTTGAATGCAATCACATTCTCAATGACTGGCATCCCATGTGTTTTGATGGCTCTGCCTCATCCTTATAAACATACACCTTTGTTTTTGATTACACTAGTAAAGGATAAAAAATAGAGTGAAATTATTATTCCTGTTTAGTACTCCCAGGTGTTTTGCAGCCAACTTTGTTATTTGATGACTATGTCTGCCTGCAAAAGTATCAAATTATGTTGACAAGGAGGTTGGGAAAAGCTATTCAAAGTAATCAGAAGCTCTGTATTTTTTTTCCTCCAGAGAAAAGAATCAGTCTCTTTTGAAGCACATAGTGACAGCTTTCAAACACAAGCAGTTGTGGCAATTTACCGGCATGGTTTTCACAAATGTGAAAAGCAATCCTGATTAAATAATAATAATAATAATAATAATAATAATAATAATAATAATAATAATAATGATGATGATGATGATGATGATAATGATGTCACAGATTTTTTGAAGGAGTTGCTAGGTGGAT
>JANHFK010004325.1:41616-52626 GCA_036250565.1 Sibynophis collaris
ATATACAAAAGGATGAAGGCTATTGCTTAGCGCATTGTAAGCCGCCCTGAGTCTTCGGAGAAGGGCGGCCTATAAATAAAAAAAAATATATAAAAAAAAATAAAAAAAAAAGTTTGGCACTGATGATTAGAATGATTTTAAAAACATAATGAGGCATCATGAAACTACTTTGAAGTCCATCTCTTAAACTCCATTTTCACTTCAATTGCAAGCTTGGTAATAGCAGTGACCCAAATAGGGGGAAAAAGGAAGAAAGAGAGTATGGGAAGTTCATATTGCAGAGAAAATTGATCCAATTCTTCATATGATGCCACTATTTTTCTCTTAAATTATATTTGTACCTGCAGATTTATATTCACTAGGAAGATTTTAAAACAAATTGATCTGCAGCTTGCACATATAGTTTTATCCTAAAATAACATAATTGGCTACACATAACACAATTAATTTTAGCAACTGCAAGTCAAGTCAGGACTCATAAAACAATGAATAGATTAAAATCTACTGTTCTAATCAGAATTCTGCCATTTATAAATTAAATATCGTCATCCAATTCAGGTTTTGCTAACTATGTTATGTGGAACCCTGACATCTATGTAACATGACATCTATAGCTGTTGGATGAGATATAAGATATATCACATTATAATTCCACACTAAACCAACTGATGCCGTGGAGGTGTTTCTTGGTGTGTGGAGACTTTGAATGGGGAAGAACAGGTTTCTACTCAATCCTAGCACAACTACATGGCTCTTGCTCTTGGTACTTTTTATCTTTTAATCCAGATTGTGAACCAGTGCACAATTTGAAGGTCCTCCTTTTCAAGAAGAGGCGATAGCTGTGGACAGTTTTTTTGCATAACTTCGGATTATATGCCAACTGTATCTGTTCCTAGTCCAGGACTGCACACAGTCCTGCCTTAGTCAATTCTCAAGTGGATTACTGCAACGTGTTTTACATTCCGTTGCTCCTGAAGAGCCTCTGGGAATTGTAGCTGGTTCAAAAATGTGGTGCTGTGAGCAGTTATAAGCACTCTTCAGGGTAACACCTCTCTTATGTGAGCAGAATTGGCTACTGGTATGTTTCTGGGTTCAACTCAAGATGCTGGTGGTCACCAGAAAGGCCTTCACAGCATTGAGTTGGGTTATTTGCCTGTTCCCAAACACTTCTACCTTTCCCAATAGATTTGGCAGGAGAGGCGTACTATTGGTCCTGTTGGTTAAGAAATTTCTTCCTGTGAAAACCCAGGAAAAGTGTCTTTTCTTTGTGGTTTGGAACATTATCCCCTAGATTACATTGGTCTTGATCAGACAAGTTGTTGATTGGCAACAATTGGCTGCTAGCTATGTGTTTTGCTATGTGGTCATTTCTTAATAGCCACCCAAATTAAATTAAATTAAAAATTTCACTTGAATATAATGTTATCCTTAGCCATTTTTTAAAAGTATAACAAAAATGGTGAATCAGTGAAGAGAACCATGGATGCCATTTTTTAGATTAGAGTTTTTGTAATTTTTAATTAATAGGTTTTGTGGTCGAAATTTTTTTGAAAATCCTTGATGTAGTCTATTTGTTGCAAATTTAAAAAATGTGCAACACAAAACATACCAGATTTCTTAATATGGAGATTTGAGATAGTTCAATTCTTTCATATAGAAACAAACCTAAACTACCTTTCTGAATTACCCATACAAAGCAGACGAAGTTGCATTGTAACAATATTTAATTAAACATATTTCACAAAAGTACAGAAGTGTCGAAGTTGTTTTTAGTTTGAAAATATTATTTAGTCGATTTGGAAAATTTAACATTTAACAACAGGAGCTATATCTCTTCATGCTTAACTTGGCAAATACATACCTTCACGACGGTTACCAACCCGTCATTGCTATTTGGATCAGTAAGAATGGTAAACCGGCCTGTGGGATCGCCACCTGTCATTCTGTATACTGCATTCCAAGCAGGTGTATGTGGTTGATCTTTATCTGTCACAGTTAAATTAGCTACTATAACATCCACTCTGTTTTCAGGAACTTCGCCATAGAACTAAAAATATAAAGCACACATACTTATGTACAAGATGGCAACTTAGTATCCCTGAAATATTATCATGTTGTTTCTCTATTGAAGCACTGAAGATCCTTCATGTTCCTACATTATTATCTTCATTCAGAAATACTGTGCTTGGGAACATTAGTTGATATTTTAAAAGAAGTAACGTCTCTCTGACTCTAATGAGCTAGACCAGCCTTCCTGAGCTTGGCCAGATAAGGACGATTGCAATTCTAGAATTCCTAGGTATCATGGATTGTAATTCAACTCAGAGAACTAAAATAAAGAAATAAACACCTGCTTCAGTTTATCAGGCAAACATTATAATTTATCTGTCATTTCCTTATTTGGTGCACTAGGTGGCAAGTAATCCTGATTCATTGATCCATAATTGTTTTTCAGACTGAAGATTACATTTGATTACAAAAAGTCAGTACAGCCAGGAGAAAACAAAAATTCATTTAATATACAATGAATTATTTCAGTAAGCAATACATAAATTTAATTCAGTGATTCTTTGTGTATGTAATGTTAGTTCTGATACACACACACATACACACACAATATATATCTATATATTCATTCAAAATTATAGTGTGATAATGGTTAATGCTATCTTACTAAAGTCAGAGAAAGTCACTGAATGGCTAATACAGCTTGGCTCCATTGATGTAGAGAGGATGAAAATATGGAATTGAAGTTCTCATAAGTCAGAAACATATTCAATGCATTTAGTTTACTAAGCAAGCAAGTAACAAGCACTATCCGCATTCTACATCCCTTTTCTTTACTACATACGTACAATCAGGGCGGTGAACTCTGGGGGATTGTCATTGATATCTGTTACTGTGATGAGAGCAGTTGCCGTATTTGAAAGACCGTATGTTGGATTTCCTTCCATATCTGTAGCTTGAATTATTAATGTATACTGTTGTACTTTCTAAAAAAAAAAAAGCACCATCACAAGATGACATCAAGAGCAGTTACAGATAAAGCCAGCATTCCAAGGGGATAGCAAGTATTCGGTAATGTAATTTTTTATGATGCAGTGAATTTATCACATTGGTCATTCCCATTAATGTCACTTAAACTGAGATTGGACTTGCAATAATCAAGAAGAATGAACAACACTAAATTCCAAAAAGACTGTTTTCTTGCTTGGTTTGGTAGCTTTTAAATGGGAAGAGTTACATTTAAGAGTAGTTTTTTTAAATAGCAGGCAATAATCAATTGAAGAGCACTTTTTAAACAATATATTTTTCATTTTTAAAAACACAAATGCTGTGCAACAGTCAAAACTAAAGTAGGTTGGGTTTTATTATCTATTTTTTTAAAAGGCTCTTAAGAACTAAGCATGGGAGGGCACATTCTTGGCAAACGATTCAAAATGCCAAGGCTTTGTGGGGAGGGGAACTGGAGGGTAACGGTGGCAACAACTTCTTCATATTACTATGGAAACCAGTGGAGGCAAGGATAACAGAAGCTATTCCCTAAAAGAGAAACCCAAACTAAATTATTTCATTAATGTTAAACATTAGGAACCAGATAGCTCTTCTTTGTCAACAGCACAGCTAGCTTTTTTTTTTTTGCTTTGTCAAAAAAGAGCCTTTGGTGGTGGGAAAGTCTGTTCTTAAAGCACTGTTGGAATGAAGCCAAAGGCAGAGGAAGACATTCTTCCCTAAGAAGAGGAATTCTTTTGCTTCAGGAATTAAATTGTTTGAAAATAATTAATGCATTTTATTAATTGCTTTAAATTAATTAATAATTAATTTTATGATGTAGTTACTTCCAACGTCTTGGTAATGTATCTGCTATGAGACATTATCAGTTATAAAAGAAACATTCTTTCCCCCAATATTTTAAAAATAGGATTAAGCATCCTAGTACTTCTTGGACTGATATAGAGATATTAATATATAAAGGTCACAATCTTCCAAGAAGAAAAGTAATAAAGATAGGCCTTTTCGATGTTGCCTTACAATGTTTTGGCCACCAGTCATTTATTGATATAGCTAAAAATATTATATTTTCATAAAAAAAATACCATTCCTGGAAAATCAACTTTTTATAAAGATGTCTTTACATATTTCATTTCTTAAAGTAACATAAAAAATGTTACTTTTTTTTTTAATACAGAGAAAGTTTTTCAAAATGTTCAATGAACATCTATGTTTAAGATGCTATATTTAAATAACTCTTTTAAATTTAAAGGTTTAAATTGAATTTTCTATCACAGGCCTATCAAACTTGTGGCCTGCGGTCCAGATGTGTCATGCACAGGTCACGCCCAACCCAGCTCCACAAAAGCAAAAAACATTGCAATACATCACGTGACGTAATTGAGTTTGACACCTGTCATCTCCACGGGTTTTGGATGCAATTCAAGATGCTGGTTGTCACTTTTAAAGCCCTTGGGACTGAGTTAATTGAAGGACCATGCTCTTCTAGTTGCTTCTACCTGTCCAACCAGTTCGGCAGGATGGGCATAATCCAGGTCCCATCAGCCAAGATCAGCCAACTGGCAGGGATTGGGAGACGTGCCTTTTCTATTATAATCTCTGCACCTGGAACATCCTCCTTTCTGATTTAGGATGGTCCTGAATCTGTTGACCTATCAGACCTGGTTATGTGCCTGGGCATAGGTTCCTGAATTGTGTGAAAGGCTCTATTTCCTAGTTATATTTATACCAACAGATTATAATATTTCTTTCTATTTGTATTATTTTTTGTATTGTGTTTTAACTACTTTAATTGCTTTTATGATTATTTATCACCCAGAGTCATCAGTTTCAGATATGCAAAATGACTGATGAATGAATGAAAAAGTGCAGCAATGAGTTATAACTTTTTCTCTTCTGAAGATTAGTTTTTATGTCTGTGGGAAAAGAGAGGTGAATGGTAATAATGATCTCATTTATGGAGGTTGGGGGAGATAATCCTGCTTGTTATGGTTACTTTTTTTCTCATTAAGCTATGCAATAGTGGTTTCTTTAATAAAACACATAAAAGTTATTGTACATGATTTCTTTAGTTTTCCATACATGCACACAAAAGAATGGTGGGAGTGATGGACTGTATTTTGGGCAATTTGTTACACAATATCAGTGCATGATTCTGAGAGATTCCAGAGAATCACAGGGTCCAAAAAGGAGTCAAGCCCATTATATGAATTGCTTGTCCTAAGATGAAAGCAGAAGCCAGAAAAAAAACCTAAAATTATGTTAACAATATCAATATCTACACTGAGACAGAGAGAGGGAGAGGAGGAAATGAAATCTCAAATTATTTTTTCAACCTCCAAGTATAGATTCATAATCAGCCACTCATCTAAGACAAACAAATTTAAAATGTGTGATGCCAGGCCTTCTCACCTCTCTGTCAAGTCCAGCTGCAACTGTGATAATGTCACCTGTTTCATTGTTGATTGTAAACATATTTGGAGAAGGGGTGATTGGGGCTTGTGACAAGATTCTGTATCTCAACATTCCATTCAAAGCGTTGGGATCATCAGCATCAATAGCAGTGACAGTCATCACATAGGTGCCTAATGAAAGATCCAATAATCCTCTGAGTTAAACAAACACTTTACTTGGAACTTACTAAGTAACTCTGAAGCATCAACTTTAGTTTAAATGTTTAGTTCCTCTGACAAAGCACATCATATTTCTTCAAAGCAAGCATTTCCCCTAAGGTCTGTAATTATTAAGGAATTGTTAAGAAAAAAAACTGTGAGTTTATAAAATACCAAAATTCACCTACTGCTAAAGCGAAAGTAAAGTATTATGTTTAAATTATTTCTTCTTTGACCTAGTTTATAGAAAATGAACCCCAATAATATAGTAAGGCAATGCCTGTTAATTCAACATACATGGTTATAGAAATGACTATTTAAACTGCAGATTTTTGAAGCAATAAGAGATGTTGGCATGTGATGAGGTATAATCTGTTTTGAAAAAAGCCATGAAAGAACATACCAATTAACAGAGTGTGTAACCTCTAGTATACACTCAGGACAAATCTGACCATGCTTCAGGACTGAGAATTCAAGGATATGAGAGTAAATATTTATTCAGCAAAAAAATTCAAATGAAGTCTGGCATATTGAAGAAGAAAGAAAACCATCAAACTCTATTAAAATCCAAATATATCACTGGATTATCTCCCATCACATTTGAAAAAAAAATCCATTCTTTAGTTTGTTTAATATCCAACAGAATATACTGTATACATAAATCATAAATTATTCTCTAAGTTAAGAGTTAATCAAAAATTCTCTTATATAAGTCAGAAACAGACTTCTCTCTGAATCTACTTGCTTACTATAAATCACACTTTTAAATTTCCTTGCTAATATAATTTCACCATCCATTCAGTCATACAATTTGTCTACTGAAGTTTAAAGAAACATTCTGTTTGAACTGTATTATGAAGCATATAGTTTTCTTTAATTCAGTATTTCCTTTCAGAATAGCAATTTAGGATCCAAAATCCAAATTTAAGCACTCAAACTATGATTTTGAGTTTTTTAAATGTTGAAGTTGTTAATATATTTTCTGGACAATATAGCATCCCAGCAAATTATAAGAAATTAAGTTTAAATAGATGTAAGATCTACTTGTATACTCTACATGTAGAGATTTACATTGATCTATGCTACAGCAATGTGTTTGTTAGATTTCTATCCAAATGTTATTCTAAAAGCTGAAGACATAAATATAATTCACTCTTTCCAGTTTTTATTTACAACTATAAGATTGATTGATCCAAGACAAAATAATTGACTCAAAGCCTCCCCAAGTATCTCCATGGCAGAATATGGTTTTCCCAATCCTAATCTAACTTAATCTTACTGTCTATTGCCATGACTGACTATACATTTTCAAATTTAATGTGAGAATGAATGTGCATGCATTAAAAAAGGAGAAAACATAATGGATGCATGTAAGAGAGAGGGAAGGGAAAATGCTATTACATGTTCAAGAGTCTATAACAATAGCCTGTATCAATAAAGCATAGCTCCAATCAAGTTGCCTAAATATCAATGGGCTGATAAAACTGCATAAAACAGCAAGACAGTTCTCACATCTATGCTTTCTTTCTGCATCTCCTTCAATTGCAGAAAATCTTGTAACATAATACAGTTGATTTGCTAGTCAGGCTATTGCAAAAAGATAGAAAATCTGTTCCACTAATGGATACAGTTTTATTTGCTAATACACCAAACATAGTTAAAGAATTTCTGGAATGTTGCTTGATAGTTAAGATTCAGAAATACAATTAAGAAATTCTTTGTTCTAACTATCTCATTAAATGATTTTAGGCCAACTGTTCTTCCCTCAGTGGCTATCCAGCATCATATTTGTCAGTATATAAGGATTCATGAATTGGAATAGACATGATAGCAGATCAGCCAATGGGGACTGTTTGGTGACCCAGATGGCTCGGAGCCTAACCGTGGCTTAAGTTCACTGATCTGTATATATATGAGTGCTTCTGTGATTCTATAGCTTCTGTGAATATATTGATTCTGTGCTTCTGTGATTTCTGGTTGCAGCTTCTGCTGCATGGGTATTGTGTACATGCATCATGCTTTATATTACTATATATAAAGACATTTCTTTTATAAATGAATCCTGCTGAATTACTTGTGTGCTGGTTGGTTTGCTGCAAACTTTAACAATACTTGCAGCATGATGGTAATAATAGTATATTAAGAGTCCTTTTTAACATTACAATAAGATAATAGTTTTGAATATACCAATGTTACAACTGTGTTATTAATTTTTTTTTCACACTACATGACTTCCATGTCTAAATCTGCTTCTTTGTACTGTAATTTACTAGTATACTACCATAATGGTGTTACCACAAGCTTTGGAATCAAGTGTCAATTTTCTAATAATAGTAAGAAGAATAAACAACAAAAATAAAAAGCAACCCCATCAAACATCATCTACCAGATCCTTGGAAAGGATCAATATGTGGTAAAAATGCCAAATCTGGTTGACTGTGTGACCAACCATAACAACAAAAGGTCTGGAAAGCATTTGGACACAATAGGAATGGATAACTTATAATTGCAAAATGTTGCATTAAGTGAAACAGTGAATATATTACAATTATATATTTTGCCGTTCTAAATCTTTGGGAAGGATCGGACAGTCCAAAGCATCAAACCAAGCCAGAACTATCTGGTAGATTGCGTCTAAATATAACATAATACTATCATGACTATCACTGTCATCATCTTTACAACTAAGCATGCAACAGAAATATCAAGTAAAATTATAAAAAAGACACAAAACCTAGGTAATTGCAATTCTATTGGATAATGGCAAACCAAACAGATATTTACAACAGAAAGAATACATAAAGTAGAGCATTTGATTTATGTCAAATTTGTGCTAAAGTAGTAATTATCTCAGAAATAATTACGTTTATTTCTTATTGTCAATACCAGCAAACATGGAATTTCAGATCTCTGAATCAGGATCCCAACCTGGTTTCTCCTGTGGACAAATTTGTCCTGTGTCAAATCAAGTGAATTGAATTAAGCTATTTTGAGTCAATGAAGAGGGATATTAAGAAGCAACTTCTGAAAGTTCGGTCTCCTTCCAATACAGATGTGATTGATTACTAAAACTTGTGGCCATTTATTGAGACAAATACAATTTAAATTTTATATACTTCCTTAGACTGTGTAATTTAAATTAAATGTTTAAAAGGTTCTACAATATTAAAATATTTATCTTAATATTTAATATAAAAGACTAATTAAGTTTCTAATATTTTACCTGGTTTTGATCCTTCTGGGACTGTCCCATTCCAAATCTGATGTAGGAATTCAGGTCTATTATCATTCATATCAATGACATTAATAACGATATCAATAGGATTTTCCACCTGATTCCCATTTACATCTACGGCATGTGCCCTTAGCTGCAAAAGATATTTTTTAAAAATCAGAAAAACCTGCAACGGGTATCATCAGACAAGGTAATTATTGTTGCTGGCAGGAGATTTTAAACAGAATCAACTAACACAATTTATTTTGTCTTCTTTTGTTGTCCTCTTTTGGTCATTTCAAACACTTGAAAACAGATTTTAAAAAGTAATATCCTGAATTACCAAAACCTCATAATACCTAAAATTAGCAAAACAAGACAAGACACTTCTGAGAAGTAAAAAAAATGTCATGCTGGGAAGGAGAAAGGGTGGAAAGAAGGAAGGAAAAGAAGGAGGAGCAGGAGGAATTAGCTGAAGGGGAGAAAAATTCTTCTTATCATAATACTAGAATGAAAATAATTAAATGAGACTAATTTGTAAGATAGTTCAAGAAAATACTTTTTCACCCAAAGCAAAATTTATCAGTGGAGTCTGCTGCCAGAAGCTACAACAATTAGACAGCATGTTGGGCTGCTTCAGATGTCCTTCTCTTTCACTTTTCACAGTTTATAATATTTATCAAACGTGAAATGTTTTTCTAGTAATCCATTTATCCATGCACCCTCTTATCTATTTTCTCTTCTGCAATTAATTTAATCCCCAAAGGTGTTTATATTTAAATGTACTACACATTTTAAAAAATATCTCATGGTAATTTATTTTTTTATTTCTGAAATAACTGTCACCATTTAATACTCATGTAAAGTTTTCACATTAAAACGTTTCTTCTAAATTATGTGATTGAATTTATAACTGGAAATTGAAAGAAAATATAATAAGAGTTTCTCATTTTGCTTCTTTTATCTAATTCATTAAATCAAATCTGAGTTGTTAAACTAGCCAAGTAATTCCATTTACATAATTTTAAATCTAAAACTGAGAAAATAATTATAGATAAGATCTTTGATTTTAAACTTTATTCTTTAGTTAAAAACTTACATGAAAAGAAGCTATTTGCTCCCGATCTAATGGTTTTGTCACCGATAGTTGACCTGAAATGGGATTGATGATAAAAATGCCAGTTGGAGGCTGATCAGCACCTGGACCAGTAACGCTGTATCGCAGGGAGAGGCTTTTATCACGATCAGATCGGATCTATATATCAAGAATATGGTGAGTTTGTTAAATATAAAAATATTCAGAAGTACCAGACGCTTAAAATAAATCTATCAATGTGCACATGCATGCATACCCCACCAAAACAGCCATAGAAATCATTTACATTTTCTTATCTAGCTTATTGTTTTAATTGCAAAAATCAGCAAGTTAACTTTTTTAAAGAGTGAACTGCACTGGATAATACAAAGGGTAGTGCCAGCACCTGCAATCTACATAATGCCTAATATATATTCATCAAGTAGTATTATCAAAAGAAATTCATCCATGGTAACAAACTAAACTGCATGTTCTGTTACAAAGCATGAGACAATTGGAAATTGTTCCTCTCACCAAAGAAACTCCATTATAATAGTTGGTGTATGTTCAGACAGTGCTGAGTAAAGATTCTACTCCAGATGGTGTTTTCCATACATCATCAGTCCATGTAAAAAGGACTAAAATAGGATAGCCTAGTAAATGCTTTTGATGTTTGATAGCCATGGCCTGACTTGATCAGTATTGTTGAAAAAGGAATCAATGCAATAACAAAAGTTGATAGAAAGTCTTCTTGAGATTAACCTCTCCCAGTCTGTTTCCATTGAGTAGCCACTATGTCTTCCATTTTGCCATTGATCTATTATCCCAATTTTGCTTATGCCTCAAATAGAACCAATGGCACATCAACTGGCCATTTTCTATTACTTTTTCTGGACATAAAGATTTTGACTATTTAACTATTTTGTGCAACCACAGCTTGTGTTGGGTTCTCCTAGGCTAACTCTTTCTGATCTTCTACTTTTTAAATATAAAAACAATATTTATTAACATTGATATGCCGCCCATCTTACTATCCAAAACGACTCATGCCAACAACAATTCAATAGAAAATATTGAATGTAAAATAAATGAGTATA
>JANHFK010004325.1:74640-87851 GCA_036250565.1 Sibynophis collaris
TAATTAGTTCAATTTAATTTAATTTCAATACTGTTTCAATTTCTGTATACATGTTTGCAATTTTTTGACTGGAAACCACCCTGAGTCCTGCAAAGGAAAAGGGCGGTCTACAAATCGAATAAAATAAATAAATAAATAAGATTCATACATATTACATATGTTAATAAAAGAAAGGGAGAAATGTTATTTTTTGTCCAATTAATTGCACAATTAATTCACAAATGAATTTATACAAATTTTGTAGAAATATTCATAATTTAAATAAAGTCACAATTTGCTAATGACGAAGAAGTCTGGAATCCCTTTTCCAATAAACCAATAAAATATATAATTTTGTTAAATTATGTTAAATCAGAGTTCAAATAACAAAGGTAAAGCTAAAGACTGAGTAAAAGGTAAAGACTGAATAAGAGAATGATAAAATTACTTTCTTAGCTATGGTGATCCACCATCATAGATCTGGATGAATTTCTGTGAGCATTTGCTGTTTTACTTTCAATATACTTCCTAAGATATGCAATTCTTAAGAACCACAGCTAATCATTTTGTCCTTTTACCTATTTTTTAAAACCTATTTATGCACACCGTGGTTTAGATGTAAAAACTCTCCTACCACTTGTTATCTTGTTAACCACTTGTTAAAATTTTTCAGCTGGAGATAACAAACATCAAACTGGGATTTTCTGCATCCAAAACTCCAATCTCTGAGCATGTTGCATTTGGTTTCTATGTAAAATTTCCAACATAATTATATAGATACGTATTTGTAAGAGAAATTCACTATTTTTATTTGGATCTGACAAACTCTTCTGAGATGGAATCCTTTGGATATTACTGGAGTTTCTAGAAAAAATGCAGGTGAATGTGGCATAGTAAAGATATTAAAAATAACATGATTATTAAGCAATTTGAAATGATTATCTCCCTAGACTACTGATTCCATACTGCTAAGGTCACTGTAAGTTATATAATTGAAGCTACAGTGCAGCAAGCAAGTATTCACAGGAGAGAAACTCACATATTTCAGTTATTGGAAATGTTATGAACAATAATCTTCTTCACATTAATTTTTTCCTGAAAATGCATTTATCAGATTTTCTATTTACTATTTTCCCACACTTGCTCTAGCTAATAACCAAGCATTAAAATATGCAAAAGAAAATCAGAAATATACATGGTCATGCTGACTACGATGGAATATTTTATCCACTGTCAAAAGCCCTAAAGCTTCATTAACACAATCTAATAATATTTTTTTTAAAAAGTTTTTCAAAGGCATGTATTTCTTTCATCTACATGCCGAACTGAAAGTCAGCAGGAGCCTTGACACTTCAAGAAAGCAGACTGACATTTTCAGATATTAATGATCAGTAGAATAGTGTAGATAAATATCAGAACCTTAGTATTAACTGGCCAAAACAGTTTCAGCAAATTGTTTCTTACTTAACATTTAAATCAGCTTGTGTATGTATGCTGTATTGCTTAGTTATCAATTATAATTATTAATGTGCATTTGTATTCTGCACTTGAAAAAAAATCCATTGTTTCTACATATGTTTAGCAACAATGCCTAGGATGTTTAAGTTATTTCCCAACTTCCATTTTTATTTATTTACAAATAATAATCACATTTGGTAATACCTGATCTGGAATTTGTTTCTTCCTGCTTCTGACTGGTGTCTATTTCTGCCACAGCATTTCATGCCTGGTGTGTGTCAGGCGATACTTACTTCAGAGTAACTGAGCTGCCTTTGAGAGGCACAACTGATAACAGTTTTCTACATATCTCTTCTAGACTGATTCTGAAAACATCAATACAAATTATTTCTCTGTACTTTTATATATTTCACAGCAAAATTCACAACTATGAAACAAGAGTAAAACAGGACAACAGAATGTCATTACATTCACCCACTTTTGGCCAACATAGTAACAGAAGTAACTACATATATTTGCTTTACACATTATACTACTTCATAATGGGATTTATTTTGTACGGAGAGAAATGAATAAACCCATCTACCATAACAGAACTGTTCACACAACACAAGAAGCCAATATGAAACCACCTTATGATTTAACAATATATGGAAACCAGATTATAATTCTATTCTTGCTTGACAAGGAATGATCCTCTGTTACATATAATGGAAGTAAAATTTCAAGTCTTAAACTGGCACCCACTTTTAAGTACTTATACATAGAACATTCTTTTCTAATATATTGTACCCTTATAGAAGAATACTAACTTTAATTTTATTAAGTTAATTTAATTGCCATTTAGTCCCTAGTGACTCTGGGTAGATTACAAATTGTTAAAAACATTTAAAAACAAACTACCCAAAACAATATAACAATACAACGAAAGAAAGATGGCACAGAAAAAAAGTGAACAAAGATTGCAGAAGAAAAGAGGCATCAATCATCCTTGCTAAAGATCTGGGTAAAGAGCCTGTCACCATGGTCCTTTGAAAACTGGGGGGGGGTGGGGGGAGAAGGACATTTAAATCCCAGGGGAACTTTATTCCAGAGGTCAGGCATTCCTAAAGAGAAGGTGTGCTGCTCTGGTCCCAACAGATGGCACTTTGCTTTACTGAAGGAACCTACAGCTTGCCCACTCTGCCAGACTGGACCAGCTGGGAAGAGAGTAGGGAAAGCTGATGTCCCACAAATAACTAGACCCTATAGAACCTTACAGATGCCAACACCTTGAATTGTACCAAAAAGTAAACTAGAAAATGACTCATAGAAGAGAGCAGGAATGATGTTGAGAGATAGGAAGAAAAGGTACTCTAATGATCTGGAAAACAAAATTTTGATTCAGAAGAAGTATCTCAGAAGGGACCACTCCTACCTTTGGTGACCATAAAAGTGGCCCATAGAAGGGGTACTTTCAGACCTGCAAGTTTCTGTTAATGTAACCTTAAAATAAAAATATAGCTACTATTCCTAGTTGTGCTTCTTGTATGAACTACTTTGCAAGACTAACAACTTCTTGCAACAATTTGTAGGATGGCTACCAATCATTTAAAGGTATAACGGAACAGGTGTTGTAACAAATTATTAAGACTTAAAAAGAGCCCGACTACTAGAAATTCCTTCCATGCTGAAATCAATTATGTCATCACTATGAATGTTGAAATGGGGATATTCACCTTTAAATAACAGCTGCATATCACGCCCATTTAGAAGTAAGTCTCACTGAACTCAAATACATATTTAAAGCAAGATTTGACAATGTGGTGTTTACAGTTTATGATTCCTCTTCCTGAGGATTACTTTAATTAACATAAATATGAAACTTAAAAGCAAAAATGTCAGGCTTGAGTAGCCTATTTAAATGTAGAAATATCTTGGGGTCGACAGTACTGTCATATTGAAAGGATAAAAAGAATCCTAGAATCCTACTTCACTTTGTGGTAAATTGGTGTTTAGTATGGCTACAATGGCAGCCATTTTGTAAACTGGCAATTTCCTGTACAGATATTTTGTGAATGTGCCCGTTATATGTTCTTACAAGTCCAAATGTATCCTGGTCCAAAAAGGCTGGATAAAATATGAAAAATTAGGTGCATTATTACTAGAAAGAAACAACCTTTTAAAGATTCACACAGGTTTAAAAGAAGATTCAGTACACAGCCTTATTGGTAATGTAAGTGTGTAGGGACGATGCTATGAATAAGATGCTTTTTTCCCCTGTCTTATTCTTAAATGCAAACCACATTATTTGGAAAAAGCCAGGGAAGTCTAAGATGTCAGCTATTTTTAAAAAATCTGGACAAATGTTGATAACTAGTTGCCTGCGGAAGTAGACATCAATGATCTGAAGGAAAAGCCAAAAGAGATTGAAATTAGAAAGCCTTTTAGATGCTGTTGTCTAGGAGACACCAAAATCTAACGTATTAAGTAACAAAAGAAAGAAAAGGCTGAGTGCAATTGCTGAGGCTTTCAGCCTGTTTTCTTTCATCTTTCCTGGTTGGGAAAGGGATGGGTGCAGTGACAAATGCTGGTAAGATGAATAGCTGATTAAAGCAGAATTTAGCATCCATTTTACTACTTAAAGAGGAATCATGGTACCATAATATCCTCATAGGATATAAAGATATAAACAGGAGTTAATTTTACATACAGAAGAAGAATTTCAAAGATAAATTCCACAAAGTAAAACTACCAGCATTATTAAGAAGTATTGACAAGAGTAGGGAAGGAAACCTTTAATTACTTGCCATAGTTGCATTTACAAGATTACAGTTTTGTTTGTATAATTTAAAGGGATCACAAAACAGAACTGTGTAGATTATTAACAAGCGGAAAAGACTTTCATATTTGGCAAGCATGAAACAAGCATCACAAAAGCTAAGCCAAGACAAATCTACACTGTTATCTCAGGATTGTAACAGTGAAAGCTCTTGAAAACTGGAAGAAAATCAAAATCAGTTGTTTTTTTTAAAACCAAACAACTCTTCTTGAAGTGTGAATAGGATGACTTCTGTAGTTAGACCTATTCTACAACCTTCATTTCTTCATTCTGTAAACTCACTGATCTTTTCAATGAATGAGTATATTGTACTTCCAAATGTCTTAACTTGATTGTGTGAGAAGGACGTTATACAAACAACTAATGGGCATACTTTTAACTGCCAGGAAGTATTAAAGCAATAAAACGGCACTCTATCTCACTCAATTGTTTGGCACTTATGAGAGATTTAACATTAGAATCTACAGGCAGAAACTCCTGTTTTTGCAACCTCACTGCAGTATGTTTCAGATATAATAATATTTAATAAAGTTTTAAAATAGGATTTTCAGATATTCTGTCATGTCCAAAAGGAAATCAGTGAGAACTTAAAATTTAGCACATGGAGGTTATGTTGATGTTTTCCATTCAGCTTCCTTTCATCTGCATTTCTATTCATTATAGTGATCTAAATATATTATTCAGCCAGATGTAGATCCTTAAAAAAAGATTTGATTAACCATAACTGCAGATTTGGTTGGTATAGATGTACTGGATGTATACACTTTATCAACTTTTCAAAAATTATTGCCATCAATGGAAAAATGCCACCAACATATCGAAAAGAAGTTTGTGATGGCAAAAAGAGCGGTAAAGGTAATTATAAAACTTATAAATGCATACATCTTTCCACCACAGCAGATTTCCTTGATATATCTATGGCACACTTTATAATGTATATACCATGAAAGGCAAATACAATCTTTACTTAATCTATTACTGATTAGCTTGGCTTTCTCTAGATACTACATTTTTCCAATGTATGCAGCGATTTAAATAATTTCCAATTACAGCACATCCTCCAGTACCTTAATATATTCCAATATTGCTAAAATATTGATATTTATTAATACTTATAAAATTGTAGAGTGGCTCTATACCAGGAAATATGAAAATGTATTTGCATTGTGAATAGCTAGGAAAACAAGAGATCTTTGATATATCTAAAATTCATCTTTGTTTCAGAACTTTGGAATCTATAATATCAACTTATAGCATTAATCAGAATGCTCAATTTTCAAAGATTTTTATTTGTATGAATTACTTTTGTGTAAGAAAACCTGCACAGAATATTTAATTACAGGATCACATACAAAGTTTCAGTAAAAACAAAGTAAAACCATTTAAAGAAAAACAAAACATGCTGTGATTATACTAATTATAAATATATATACTAAATATATATACTAATATATATTTTTCTATTTTATTTTTTTGCATAGAAAAGAATTAAATTCTATGAACAAATCAACATTTGGATTGCAAGACTCTGCATTCTTTATTCTGCATAGTCAGTTAACCAATTTATCAAATTTTTCAAAAAGTGAATAAAAGTGGTGAATAAAGTAAATACTTGCAAATTAATGTTTTATATTTCTAACTACACTGAGTGAGAAATATTCCCATTAACTTCAGTGAAGTTCACCACTTTTCTAGTACATAACTTGTGGAAATCCCTGCTGTTACTCTAAAGAAGTAATTAATCTACTGTAACTTCCTTATACTGCAATCTAGTTATTGCAACACTGCAATCTAATATACAAATTTAAAACAATGATCTTTTTCTTAGTTCAAAACTGTCATGTGCATCTCTCTCTCTCTCATGATGACACTACAGATAGTCCTCATTTAAAAACAACTCATTCAACAACTATTCAACGTTAAGACCACCACTGAATGAGTGGTACTTAAAACTGGTTCTTGAAGTTTCAGCCATCCCAGTATTCCTGCAATCATGTGATTATGAACTTGCAACTGGATCAAAGTTATGATAGTCATAGTGTTCTATGATCATGTGATAGTCATTTGCGACCTTTGATCTTGGCTTCCCACAACAAAAATCAATGAAGAAGCCAACAGGGAAAGTCGCAAATTACTCTGGTAAATCACTTGCATCCTCCCCCACTTGGGAACAATCTCCCTCCTCACACTTTGTAAGTTACCTCCACATTGTCCTCATGCCAAGTAACAGCCATCCCCAACTCTGCTTGTGCCTTACCTGCCTACCAACTTACAACTCACTTAACAACAATCTTGGGGAGTGAAATCTGTCTGGGACTCAACAACCACCTCAGTGAGTTCCAGTCACATGACATTATACTTTATGACCATATTGCTAAGTGATGAAAATTCCAGTCTCAATTTATTAAATTTATTTGATTTTTAGGCTTAACATAATTTATTGAAGCCTTTGCAATAAACCCATATCTTATTCCAGCGGAACCTAATTAAAATAGGAAATCTGCTATTTTATTCTAGCATGGAAAAGCAAACATCACAGCAATAGTATTACATGCAGTCTATATTGTAAATATGTGGTGTTGATATGTCTTATTGTTTGTTGGGTAAGTAAGTACTTAAGAGGTTAAGTAATTTATGGCTAAAATAACTTACTGGATCATGACATTTATTTTTTAACTTTATATTATATAGTGTCAAGTCTTGAAAAGTTGGTCTACTAATCAGGCATTCAGTCCCATATTCAGGAAATTGCTTACAGCTGGAAAAGGTTTGTTTCCCGATAGGCCATATTTGGAGGGTACAGAGAACTTGTTAAAATGCTTCATTTTCTTATAATACAGCATTTAGTTGAAGCTTTGGAAGAAAATATCTTAGCAGAGCACTAAACATGCAAAATGTAAAGATTCTCCACAATAGAAACATAAAATGACTCACCATTTTAAATTC
This sequence comes from Sibynophis collaris, assembly GCA_036250565.1. NCBI lineage: Eukaryota > Metazoa > Chordata > Lepidosauria > Squamata > Sibynophiidae > Sibynophis > Sibynophis collaris. Next base: position 81,845 of record JANHFK010004325.1, read on the forward strand.
CTGAGGTCTCAGATACTGTATATAGGTCAAAAGTAGGGGACATTAAACAAAATAGAATAGCGGCATATTCTTTTTTGCCTCTGTCCTAGCATACTTTCTCCTAAGTGTATCATCTGGATTAATGCATTCACTTTCTGAGTTGCCCGGACAATTGAATTCAACTCATATTATTATTTTATAATAATTCTTTAAAGCATTAAGCCTTTCATCCGAGTCCATATTCCATGCAAAAATTGAAAGTTAGCAGTGTACTTTTGCACTGAGTTCTTATCCTGTCAAGAGTGCCTGATTTCTCATTGGTAGTTCTTTGAATTCATTGATCAAAGTTAAATTTCACAATTGGAAAAATTGCCTAAATTTGGACTATTCTGTATCACATAAGAAGTATCCCATTGTGCAGCTTTCTCTGTCATTAGGCCAATTATAAATTCTTCTTGATAGCAGTCTGTGGTAGATTCCCTGGGCTTAGTCAAACACTTAATTCATAATGAACATGGAAGGGAGAACATTTGCCAGAATTCCCATTACATTTGTTGCTTGACATGATGTGAATGTTTGACTAGGGTAACTAGTGCTGATAACAAGCAATGCTGAAACTTGCCTAGGATTGGTGCAGAAGCCTCCAGTTTTATTTTAACCCACTTTCTGGGTTACCGCATTTTTCGGATTATAAAACGCACTTGAGTATAAGACGCACCAAAATTTTGAAGAGGTAAACAAGGGAAAAAAAGCTTTTGCCCTCCCCAGCCCCCAGCACTCTGCAAGCGTTCCATTTTTTCAAAAAACGGGCACATTTTGGGGGCCCCCAAACCCCGCACGTTGCATTTTTGCCTGTTCCCAGCCCCCAGGAGCACTCTACAGGCCTCCCAAACCCCCTGTGTGCCCTATTTTTGTGAAAAACGGGCCTGGTTTTCGCCTCCAAACTCCACCGCATTTCGCATTTTTGCCCTCCCCAGCCCCCAGGAGCACTCTGCAGGCCTCCCAAACCCCCTGCATATCCAATTTTTGCGAAAAATGGGCCTGTTTTTGGCGAAAACAGGACACACAGGGCGGGGTTATGGGAGGCCAAAAATGGCTGGATTCGGTGTATAAGACGCACCAACATTTCCACCCTCTTTTAGGGTGGAAAAAAGTGTGTCTTATATTCCGAAAAACACAGTAACTAGTTTATTTGTGTTGCAATTTCATTCTGATACTGGACCAGACATTGGTGATTATATCCATGGTTAGAGGATTTGCAAGACAATGTGCAAACATGAATGAATTTTGTTCTGAATTCCTAAGTTCCTCTCCTTATAATTGGGAGTACTTGTATATAGACTTTAATGTTAGTCTTCATTCTAGGCAGAGCAATAAATCTTAACACTAAACTTTGTATTCAGGAACTTTCTTAAGGAAAGCTGAAAGGCTAAGAAAGCTACTTTTCTGCAGGTGGAAAAAGTAGTCACATGCACACAGAAGATTTGCCTACTGCAGAATACAGAAATCAAGTCAGTTCCAGCCTTGCCAGCTTCGGTCCCTACATCTTGCCAACTTTACTTCTCAGAATATTAGACAAAACCAAGAGAGTTACCAAGGAGATACGAGTGTTGCCTAAGAACGTTTGACTGCAAGTCAGAATAAGGATCTTCCTGCTTGAAGCATTTCACATTCATTCACTTTATTTTTGTTTCTTTCAGTTAGATTTGTATATATAATCTTAATTTTAGATACCTTAACATGAAAAGTATATGCTTTATGCATAATTTGTATTAATTTGATTTATTTATTTAATTTGAATGCTGCAATATCGGACTTAAAATATTGTTAGTTGGAAATGGTTTGTGCTTTTTCAATTGGTTTAAAAATCTAACCAGTTTGATTATTTGAATGCAAAACTTTACTAAATTACTTGGGAGTAAATTCAACTAAAGGATATGATTAGGCTTCATATAACTACATAAATAAATAATAATCCAGTTAATTCACTGTTCTGATACATGCCTTGAAAATATGAAAAAGAATGCTGCCCACTTAAATAGGCCATAGGCCTATTCTTCTCATAAGCAACCACGACACAAAAGAAGCTATAAAACGAGTAAGACATCTGTTGCCTTATGTTTTCTTTTAATTTTAACTAAATGTTGATGGCCTAAATGATCCTATGAAAATAGTTACAAAACTTGATCCAAATAGTGAAGCAGATGGGGAATAAAGTAAGTATGGTAACTGTTTATTGCCATATCCCAAAGCCATTATAACCGAACCCAAAACAAAATACCAACTGTACAATCTTTTCCACTGCATATATTCTGATAATGTTCATAAAATTCATAAGATAATGCTTATTAATACTGCTAAAAACATATATACCATGCTTAAATTATATCTACATTAATACTGATGTTATATACTACAACTTTTCTTGATAAGTATGTGATGTATTTGGCATAACTGTTTATACAGTATATTACCACTCAACTTTAATCACTGTAAACATTAAATATAGGTAGTATCAGTCATGTAATTTTCAAAATATAGAGCTTGAAATACAAAACAACATTTCAAACAAGAACTAAGTACTGCTTAATTACATGGAAAAATAATAAAATGGCCTAGAATTGCCTCTAAACTTTACATTTTGGAAGGGGGGCAGAGAGATAGAATATGCAGCATTTGATGCATTGGAAACTGGCCCATGTTAAAATCATATAAATAACCACAGACGTTCAAATGAAAGAACTAAAATATAAAGTGTTATATAGAAAAATAGGATTTTAATTTACACAAGATTAAAGGACAAATGAAAAAAATAAGAAGGAATTATTACTTATGCATAACCTACAAGCATAGGTAATCTCTTCTACAAAATTTCCTAAAAATACACAAACACTTCAAAATATTATTATATGCTGTTACAAATATTAAATAAACACTGCTGCTTTTAAAATCGCCTCCAATTTCAGCCTTACTTTCTAATGAGCTACTTTATTCCTAATCAGAAAGTAAATGTCTAGTCATTAAAGCAAAATTGGTTTTCAGTTTTGTAAATACAAAATTTGGATGAAATAATTTTCTTCAAAAACAGTAGTTTGTTCTAAAGAAAACCATTCCTGTTTCTTGTATTTTTATCTTATAACCTTGTTCAAATGAATCCTAAAAGCAATCATAATTAAAATACAAATCTTAAAGGTTCATAAAAGTATCTTGAAATTAATAGAAAAACAATTAAAAGGATGTTAAAATAAATGCATATTTATTTATTTGAAGCAGAGAAAGTGGAAGGCCAAATCTTATTCCATGTTACATTTCACAATCTGGATCTAACAAAGAAAAAAGAGCTTTTTATATATTTTTAGTGGCTGATCTTCAGAAGTGTCTCTCTTGCAGATTTTAATAACCAGGCTTGGAATGGGAGATATTATATTTTAAAATTTGAATACTATAGTATAAACATGAATGAGACTATATTCATGCCCCAATCTAAATGGACTTAATAAACTCTCATGATTTCCTAATCACACACAGCTTTTATTAACCATTTCCAGGATCCCATGGACTGTCCAAATCAGCCAAGGAAGGTCTGAATTTCTTTTTCAAATGATGACAAAAAATAAATCATTTTTAAATTCAATATTGCTCTCAAAAATAGTATGTGGTGTGGCATGGCGCAGGAGTTTGCTCTCAGCATTAAAGCAACATTTTTGTTTTTAAAAAAGGTATTGCTTCATGAAACAGATATAATGCAAATAAATATGGTAAGTAGAATAGTAGTCAAATCAAAGATTTTCTAACTTTATAAAGCATCTTTTTCTTCCACATACACAAGCTCCATTTATATATTTAATATTTGGAATTATCAACATGTTTTCACCCACCACCAATATTATTATTTGCAGAAGAAAAACCATATAAACACAATTAATTAATTATTCATGTTTCTAAACCACCCATCTCCCTCAAAATGGAAAGCTTTTCCAATAAAGATAGCATAATTTAGTCACTATGAGCTGTCCTGTAACATCTGCATAGGATTATATAGATTGATTTGAAATTAATGAAGAAATGGATAAGGAAAGGCAACAAACCCTAAAGCACATAAAAGCTAAAGCTCAATTCGTGTTAACATATTTATTTCTAGAAAATCTGTCACATAGAAAAATTATATGTAAAGTTATTCTTTAAATTACAAAATTATGAAGATTTAAATTATAAAATGAATGGATGTTCATCTCATAAATTGAACTATCTAACAAATACTGAATGTAACATGCTTTTCATTCTTTTTGCACCAAAGTCATTCTATTTTTGTCTCTACCACACTATTAAGAGAGTTTTTAATCTCCCATTCTAGTAATTGATTCAAATCTAGCCTGAATAAAGAAAGAAAGCTGAAGTGAAAGCAATATGAGACAACTATTATAGCTGCTTATAGAACAAATGTAGACTCATTTATTTGAGATTAAGAGGCAGGCTCTTGGTATAAGGAGGTGAAAAGCAAAGACTTCTTCAAGCTTAACTCTTTAAAACCTCTGTTTTTCTAATACAACGCTATGCAAAAAATATGATTCAAAGAATTTGCATTATTTAGTTTACTACCATATTATATCTAATTTTCAATTTATAAACTATTTGTGACAATTTTGGTTGACTTTTTTAACCAAACTGCAATATTTATTTTAATATTTAAAGGATTAATCATATAAAGTTCAAGTACAATGACATCCTTGATTGCAGAACTTTTACAATGACATCAAGTAGAAATTAAGCAGAGAAATAATTTTTACTTCTGAGTAGTTATGTATAGCTTTTCAATGTAAATTACTTCAGAGTTAGTGATGTCTTTCAGTGGATTTAAGCGGTTAATGTTCCTAGTTGTCCTGTCTTATTAATTAGCTATCCTTAAAAGAATAATAAATAATAGATGGACAAAGGCTGTTCTGTATTTTTGAAAAACCCAGTCACCAATCCAATCCTTTTCTTTCAAAACACAGTATATTTCTGCTAGGTATACTACCATGGAAATGTGTACTCACTCATAAATTTCATTATATGCAATGAAGAAAGCCCAAAACAATTTCAACTGTTTTCTAGATATGGCCTCTTAAAATATAGGTAATTTGACACATTGCAGCGGGTTTGTTTAAACGTTTGTATTTTAATCTTGTTATTTATTTAAATTTATATCCCACCTGGCTCCAACTGATTCTAAGCTATATACATTTAAAACATAAAAACAGAACAATAAAAGCAACAAGAAACAAAAAGCAGTAGACATTGCAGAATAATAAACCAGATAAAAACGAAAGAAAACAACCTAAATTAAAAAGGTGGTTTCAGTTTTAGTCATGCCCACTGAATAACATCTTCAAGGCTCTTCAATGGTGGCTGCCATTTACAGTTCATTCCAGAGGCAAGCTGCACAAGAGAAAAGTAGACCAAGAATCTAGGTTGCCTTATGCAAGGAATATTTTACAGCAGCAAGCCTTCTCTTGAGCAATACTCTGTATATTGTTGCTTTCATTGTCATGTCTTAAATGTTTTAAATCATTTCTAAACACCCTAGAGTTGCTTGGAGTCAGGCAGCATATATGTCTAAATAAACACACTGAAATACAAACATTGTTTAAACAAACCTGTTACTAAGTGTGGAATTACCTATATTTTAAGAGGCCACATCTAGGGAAATTATATATATGAAATTGTACTAGAATCCTTAATGTTTATAAATATTAATGCATTCATAATCTCTGTTTTTAGATTGATTTTGAACTACTGTATTTTTTGGCGTATACGACGCACCGGAATATAAGACGCATCTTAATTTTGGGGGCCGAAAACAAGAAAAAAAGAATTCTGTCTCTTCCTACCAGCATCAGGATCAGCGGCATCCTCACTTCTACTCGGGTTTTGATGGCGAGCAGCACAGAGCTTTTTATCTGTTTGAAACAGACCCTATCACCCTCCGCTCCTTTGGCTGGAGTGGGTGGGGTGGGGGATGATTTTCATGGGGGCAGAGGAGAAACAT
>JANHFK010004326.1:78318-91506 GCA_036250565.1 Sibynophis collaris
AAAGGCTCACGTGCCTTTGCTCCTCCTTTATGTCTTATGGGAGGGGCCAATCATCTCAAAGCCTTACTCCTGAGTCATCCCTTTTGTTTTAACTGTTCTTGCCTTCTGGCAGCTCTGCGCATGCGCACACTGGGAACAGGCTCCCTTGTTCCTCTGCTTCTCTGATGTCCGACTCTGGAGGCTCTACAGTCCGTAAATTCCCAGATGGCCCTGGTCCCGTCTCTGCCTTTGATACAGATCCCTCGTCCAAGCCTTCCCCAACTCAAGGACTGGCCCATGTTCCTCCCCAGAATCCTCACTGTCCGACTCTGCTGCCAGCTCCGCAGGCTGCTGGCAGACCACAACAGGTAGCTTGATTTCTTGTTTTTGATTTGCAGCAGAATATTTCCCTCCAAATGACAGTAGGGTTTTTTGATACAAGCACATAGACATTTTGGCATCTTGTTAAGTTCCTCCTGCAATCTAACTCTCTTCTAGCTGATATAATTATTAGTTTGATGCATATACTATAACTGAAGTTTCCAAGTCCAATTTAAATTATAGTGATTTCCTGGACACAACTATGAAGTTTTATTGGCAATAATTCTGAAGCTGACCACCATATTTTCTTTTTAGGTTAATAACATACCCCCTCAGTAATTTTGTGGTATTGTTTTCACCACAAAAATTATGCTTTAAATCCTTTTTAGCTACCTCTCTCTTGAATGTTGTTTAAATTACGATATGTTTTAGGCAGGATATATTGATATTTAGCTTACATTGATTTCTGTTTAAAATGTAACTTACTAGGACAATACTGACAAGTGTACATTGTGTGTTCAATAATGGGAGTTGCATTCCATATACCATGGATACAAAACAACACTAGCACCTGTTCATGTAGAGAAAAGTTCCTTTTGCAACATTGACATGCCTTGTGCACAAAGATTTGCTATTCTACCTTTGAATCCCAAGCAGAATTGTACATTTTGCAACAAATTTTATGAAGCCCACATTACAATTAAGCAGCAAGTCCATAAATACCTTCCTATTTGAGAACTGTCTTATGTCTAGTGCTAGAGAGCAATTACCATATTTTTTGGAGTACAAGACACACCGGACTATAGGACACACCTAGATTTAGAGGAGGAAAACAAGGGAAAAAAGTTTTTGGCCTCCGCGCGTACTGTTTTTGCCCTCCTCAGTCTCCAGAAGCACTTTGCAGGTCAAAAACAAGCCCATTTTTGGTCTCCTGAACCCTCCGCAGGTCCTGTTTTTGCCAAAAACACACACATTTTTGGCATATTTTGGTATATAGCAAAGTGCTTCTTCAACATGAGTTGCTTGCCCCTTTTTTTCCCAATCAGGAACAATTATTTTTGTTAACTATTTTTAAAGAGGATCTTAGATTTCCTCTTTAAAAGTTGTATATGCACATGTAAAGACATGTGGTACCGAGAAAATGTCTCACCTAGGGACAGCACCACAATTTGATGAAGCCAAAACTAAGCTATTTTAATATAAACTATCAGAGGAGAATAATTAGCTACTAATTATCAATGATAGAGTTCAATTACAGTACATCCTTTTTCAATGCAGGAAATGATGATAGATGTACAGAAGAATGCTGAATATGAATGATGTAATTTGTAAGTTATTATAAACAGCTGTGACCAGGACCTTTCTTTATAAGGTCCTTTAGCTGGACTGGAACTCAGTCTTCTGGTTTTTAGACCAACATCTTAAACAAACCGGCTTTACAGTGGGAGCATTTCACTGATATCCACAGACCATAATACTCCAAGCAGTTTTTCAAATGTGCAGAATCAAAAATCAGCATGTAAGCTATGACAGAAAGTCAAGCAATAAAACCTAACACTTACAGGAAGACGAAGGAAATAGCATGAAACTTTAATTATTGTTTAAAGTGGTCTCATCAGTGTTATTATTCAAGTGTTCCTTAGTATCTGGGTCAATGGGGAATTTATTATGTACATAGAAGAAGCTAAAGGAAGTATAACCTTAAAATAGGGACTGTGTTGGAGAAGAAAAATAGCATGAAAGGAGGGAAGGGGAAAGAGTTGTATGAGAGCGAAATACAATTGTTCTGGACAAATAACAAACAGTAACTTATTGAAAGTTTACATCCCTTAGCCTGTTTCCGATAATGACACACACAAGGGTTTTATCTCCAATGGATTCTGCTTTAAGTTGAAGCCAGGTGATCAATTTCCTTCCTAAAGTTCTGTGTATGCTCTCACTTGATTTTCCAGTCCTGAGACTTGAAACATACTAACAGGAGGCGGCAAATCCAGACTAGCTTGTTTACTGTTTCTTTAACATTCTGTCTCAATTAAAAAACTAAACATGCTATAAAAAAAAAGAACAGGAAAAAGCTATCCTCCAATCACATTTAGACAAGATTACAAGTGCAGAGAGCTACATTTAGGAAATGTTTAGAAATGCAGAGAGCGGCAGCATGGAGTTCTTTCTAGCCAGATCAATGTGATTGTATGTCACTAATTTTGTCCATTTCCAGAATGGGGAGTTTTCCACTTGACAAAGGCCGGAGGGCGAGGGTTTTTTCTTGTCCCTGCATTTGTTCTCGAATGCACTTGATTTCCAATCGCTGCATTTGAATTATTCTCTCGGTTTCCTCTTCAAGATTCAAACGCAGAATGCCTGGACTTACCTGCCGATCTGGGGAGGAACCTAGATGAAAAAAGACGTCAAAAGTCAATAAAAGTCATAGACAACTTTTTTTTTTTGGTCAGAAGCCAAGAAAGGTGGTACAGTATTTAGAAACACAAGAGAAAATAGTAAACAATACAGATGCTGCCATATATGAAATTATACAAGAATATGTGTGGTTACACTATCTAATAAATTGTATTGATTGGCTATTAACTAATTTTTCATTTTTGGCATCTGGAATGCTTGTACGTGTTGCATTTCAGAATATACCTTTATATATTCTGTAGCAGGGGTGTCAAACTCAAGGCCTGGGGGCCAAATGCAGCGTACAGGGTGGTTTGATCTGGCCCATGGGGCCGCCCTAGAAATAGCAAAGGTCCGGCCTGTGGTGCCTCTGCCAGTGAAAACAGAGCTCGGGAGGCTGTGCATGGCCCTTGCAGGCTCCGTTTTCAGCCGTGATGGCCTCTGTTTTCAGCCGCGACAGCTGTGCACGGCCCCCTCGAGCTCCATTTTCACTTGCAGAGGGTGGCAGGAGGCCGTCGCGGCTGAAAACCAGAGGTGGGATTTACTTACCTTCCCTACCTGTTCGCAAATGTGAGTGGGTGCATTAAATCTGGGCAGGTGGGCGGAGCCTCCTGCAGTCACCGTTACCATTTCACGCAATCTGGAGAGAACCGGCTGAATCTCACCACTGCTGAAAATGGAGCTCAGGAGTCTGTTTTCGCTGACAGAATGCTTAGGCTGCCCCAGATGCCCCCGACACGAGTGACGTCAAGCTGGCCATGCCCACCCTGGCCATGGCTATCCTGGACCCCAAGGTCAAACACAACCCTGATGTGACCGTCAATGAAATAGTTTGACACCCCTGTTCTATAGCATTAAGATTCCAACATAACTGATTCTGGGAATGCTTCCAACTAGTAAAAATGTTAAATGATATCACATTATAATGCCTAAACATACTAGAAATGCAAAGTTGCTGAAAGACCTCAGGGCTGTAGACTCTGGGTGACCCATGATGAATAAATCCTTTTGAATGACTTAAAATGAAAGAAGAGTCTAGTCTACTAACCGTCATGTTCTTACAGAACATGACAAATTGTCCTTCATGGATAAGAGCTGATTTCAGATACTTTTCTGTTGAAGTTGTAATTATAAAAGAAATTATTTTTCAACCAGAAATATCAAACTGTTTAAACAATTTTAAAGGGCACATCTTACTTAACGATGCAATTTACCAGTCACGGTAAAAATTATGCTCTGGAGAACAAAAAGGTTGAAGTTGAGTGCCCTCACTTTCTGCCACAAGGGGCATTCTCTTCTTGATTTATGCAAGATGTCACATCACATATCCTGAGGGGAGAAAACTAATGAAGGAGATATGAGGATAAGAAAATTAGCCTAATGGCAGTAGTTTTTGTCCTTCATCTACATGGCCCTGACTACTTGACTACAGACATAGCATCTGTTCTGAGGGCCCTGAAGGAATTCACTGGCATAGTTTGAAGAACTGGATTCCTTCACTTGGGAAGTCAGAGAAACATGTGAGTGTTCTTTTGAAATAGCAATGAGAGAATTACAAAAAAAGTGAGAGTAGGAAAGTAACTAAGGTCATTTAAAACCCTACAGTCTTTTCCAATAGAACATAATGTTGCTGTTCTCTTAGACATGAGTTAGTGAATGCAGTAAACTGCTTGATTCTTGCCCAGACAGAGAGATCGGCCCTGAATTGATATCTAAGGTATGACATTCATATGCAAACCATTTTTACCGTATTGGAAACTGTAGCTCCATAAATGAAAGCAACATAGAAATTGTATTACAATGTGCAGAGAGAAAGTGACTTGATTTTTAAAACTCCAAATATAGGCATGCCCAAACTGTTTGAAAAGATACCTATGTACAATTTCCTACTAATAGTAGCTATTATTGTTGCTGTTATTTTTATTTGAGAACTTTTAGTGAAAACATCTTGATAGGGAGGCTACTAGAAAAAGTTCATATTTGAGATATTTGATTTTTTAAAGTATTTTGGGTTGATTATGGCTCATTAGAATCCTGTAGAATATTTGTTCTATAACAAGGAATTTCTCTGCCGAAAAAATTGTTCTCTTACTCCAATTTCAAGGGGAAAAAAGAAAGACGTGGTTCTATAATTCTTCCTTCAATAAATGGACATCACTCAGAAGTACTGCCAAGAATCATCTTATCTTGACCCTTGTCAGAGCCTTCTTTGAAGCTGCAGTAAGTATTTAATAGCATAACCAAACTTTCATGGGAGAATTGAAAGAGAGGGATCTGCTAAAAGGAAAAATACTTTTAATGGAGAGTTCAGGAGCTCTCATCCCTCCACTGGAGACAGAAATTTTTAGCAAGCTATTAAACTCTGGGAATCCAGGGAACACAAATTTTATGTTCTAAAATTTTAGACAGGTTCTATACTGGAGGAAAAAGGAAACAGCTTTCTTTAATCCAAAGCTATTTGAGTGCAAAGGCTACATCCAGCTTATTGCCATCTGGTGGCCAATAAGTTAGATAGTACAAACTAAAAAGCCACTGAAACAGATGAGTACCCTCTGTCATTCTTGAAGGTGCAATTCTCTTTTTACCATATACCCACTGTAATTTTAATTTTGTTGCTTCTTTTGCCTGTCCTTCGTATGACTGAATGGAGTTTTGCCTTGTATTGCTTGGCTTTGCAGCTCAGCCACCATTGAAATCACGGACATGACTGTTTGTTCACTCTCATGTAAGTGTTTTAATGGGGAAAAAATCCTTACCAAAAAAATTGAATTATAAGAATATTGGCACACACAAATAGGAAATAGTTGAATCTTTGATTCTTAGTCATTTTGTGTTTATCACATTTACATTTTGTTTCTTCAAGAAACCAGGTAAATCATAGGTTGCATTTTCCCTTATTTAAACCTTAGACCAAACCTTAGTTGGGCTGAGCAATAATTGCTGGTTTAAACTTCATAAGCAGAGACTTGATACCATCTCCTTGCTTGCTAGTCAAACCATCTACAGGGAAGTCCATAGCAATAGAAACTGGCTTCAAAATGGTAGGTTTGAGTAATCAAAGCCCTAGTCCTCTTTAAAATGGGTTACTCACAATACACCCAGATGAAGCAGGATGGTTCCACATACAACTTTGAAACCATTCCTCTTACTGGTTAGAATGCTCATATATATTTAATCACAAAATACAATGAAATTAATGTGTATATGTTTAAGCTGAGTCCTATCTACATAAAATAGTTACAATAAAATAATGCCAAGAGATTTACATTAGAGATTTAAACTAATTTTTCTTTCAGCAAATCAAAAATACCCAATTGATAGCATTAATAAATAACAATCCAGGACAAAGATGCATTTTTAAAATTAGATTAGATTTTGCAGCAGATATACCTAATCTTTCTCCTCCTATGTTCTCCACAACAACAACCCTGTGAGGTGGGTTGGGCTTAGAGTGAAAAGAGTGGCCCAAAATCACTCAACTTACTTTCATGTCTAAGGTGGGACTCAGGCTCCAAGGTTTTAGACCAGCACCTTAACCACTACACCAAACTGGTTCTCATTACCTATTTCATGCTTCAGAGCCTCTAGTGAAAAGCAGCAAGAAAAAGATGAAGAAAAAGTAGATGGAAGTGATAGTTAAAAAAACAGGAATCACCTGGGGGTTGTGCTCCTGGTTTCTTGTGCTTCCTAAGCAGGCTCAGAGTTGACTGGAGGTCATGGACTTGTATACGAGTGAGCTTCAGTTCTCTCCGCAAATCATTGATTTCCTTAATAAGACTTACATTTTCCTATAGATTCAAGAACAACACAGTGTAAACTGATACAGTTGTTAACTAATACAGTGAACATTATCTTTTCTTACTACTAGACTTTTAGGGCCATCTAACTCATATAATGGTTCTAGAGTGGCTTACAATAATCCATAAAAACATAGCTAAAGTATATGCAAAATATCAATCCTTAAACTTGATATACAATGGAGTATAGACCCATGACCCTGTGTTCTTCACATCTGCCAGCCTGCTGAAAATATCATTTTCTGCAACCAAATTTCAATATATTCTTCTCCCTCCCTTCCAGTTACTTTTCATATTAATATATTTGGATAACACCATGAGACTCAAATATATCTTCTGGGTTTGGAAATAATTAATCTCTGTTTTGAGTCTGTACACAGAACACATTGAAATTTCCCTCAGTTGAAAAAAAACCCTGCGCTCCACTTTTTAAATCTGAGTTTGTACCTGCATAATGCGCACATAATCTGCACGATGGATCTCGCTTTCTTTTATCACTTTCTTTTTCAGTGTTGCTAGGTTGTGTTCAAGATGCTCTCTCTGTCGTGTATACTCTTGATGCAAGTCTGAATCAACCCCAACAATATCTACCTAAAGAAACAAGAGCTCAAACAAGCTTGTGTTGAACTGCAAATGGAGTGTATGACACTCAATTCAGTACATGACTGAACAGCAGGTCTGCTAGACTCCACACAAAGTGCAATTTTGGCTTCCACTGGGGAAATGTATATGACAATAAAATAATGTATATCAAAGATGCAAGCAATAAAAAAAAATCAGTCAAGAAACATATGTAAATAACCTAATACATCAGGAGAAATGTATTGCATACAACTTCTCTGTCAGTATACTGAGGAGGAAATACCAAATACAGTAAAAATATGTCTGTATGCATGTTTTTTTTAAAAAAACAGATTTAAAAAATATACTGATTTATTAAGAGGAGTAAGTTAGACCAGATTTATATTTGATATACATTCTTACTCACCCTATCTGCCTTCTGTACATACTTCTCATAGATATCTCTAATGGACTCCTTTAGTTTCTTAGGCTCCTGGATGAGGCCTACACAGTTGTGAATATCTGTTTTAAATCTCTTGACAAGTGCTTCCATATCTCGTTCCTACAATCAAAGAAATATTTAAGGCAATATGCAGAACGCTGCTCCCTTTGATACATTTCCTTGTGATCTGAATAAAGGCATACATGTTTTTTGTAAAATTCTATCAACCAAATGGCACCCAGTCAAAAGGAACATGGTACATAACCAAATAAATATTTCAGCATATCACTTTGAATTGATTAATCCTCGGACCAATTCAAATAAGCTTCCATCATTTAAAAATTCGCCTCAGATGACTTAATTAGTAAATGATGAATACAGTGTTTATGAAAAGTATAAAATGGACAAAATATGAAAATTTGGGAGCTGGTTGTTTTAAAATTGTGATAATTGTTCCTTGTGCAAAGGTACATATATAGTAACTTATTCAATTGCTTACATTAGGGAACCAAAATTGATTCAACATTATTTCGTACTCATTAGAAAAAAATGCAACTATAACAGAACTGTAAAGAAAGAAGAAAATTTCAAAATTCATTCACTCTTTGTATGGTGCTCAAACAAAGAATAATAATGGCCTGCACTGATAATTTGTACATTCTTCAAAAAAAAAAATATCTGAAGGCTATTTTTGCTTCATTTTATTCTATTGCTTCACAATAGAATAAAATAAATAATGCACTTAATAAAAATGATAAATTTAGGACAAAGAAACATCCAAATGGTAAGAAATTCTGCAATCTTATAATGCCAAGATTTAATAGTAATACGTCCGTAATACTGTAGGCACATGTAGATATCTCAGATTCACCTCTCCTGGGAAAATAAGATGCAAACATTTCATATTAACTGTAGCTTTCAGAAAGCAAGTCTTGAATTTCCATCATTTCCAGTTCAGTGTGATTCAATGAACACTTTCTTCACTCTTAATATACCGGTACTCACTTTCTGCATCTCTTTGTGCATCTCGCGATCTGTAGCTCTCAGCTTTAGGCGCAGTTCAGCTATGTTAAGTTCCAATTGTGTGTTCTGTTTATGGAAATGTTCCAGCTCTCCCTCCATCTGAAGAGATGACATGAAAAGCAATACAATTTTATACAAGGTCTGTTATGGTGTGCTTTAACTGATCTGAAAAAAATATATAACAAAAGTACCAAGATAGGATTGGAACCATTTGTTTTTACACATATTGAATCTATGGATCAATAAGAACAAGTAGTACTGGAGGTAGTAAAATGATGCTTTTGATCTTCCTTTTGGCTTTTTCTTTCCTTCATACCATATTTTGTGGAAAGAAGATAGAAATGGGAGAAAACAAAAAATGAACCATCCTGGAAAAGTAAAAAAAGAAGAAGAAATACAGCAATGCTTGTCTAAAAGAGCAGCAAGTAGATTGCATTGTTTATTTCTCACCTCCTGGATCTGTTCCTTCATGGCTTTGATATCATTTTCACGTGGTTCTATTTGTTTCTTCAGCTCCTTAATTTTGTAATCTAATACAAATTTGAATTTCTCCAGTTCCTGGTTTTTCTTTTTTAGATCATAAATTCGTTTTTCCTAAATCAGGCAAAGCAGGAAAAAAAGTAGTTAAGAAACAATAAAGACATTTCAGATTTTCATCAGAGAAAAGCAATCCATTGTGATTTGAACAAGGACATTGTAGGAGAAAGGTGCTACCAAATCAGAAATATTAGAGAAACTATAAAGAACTTTGAGTAATGGGATGAGTTGATCCTGAACAAAACTTTTCTTCAATTTGAGGACTAATTCTATATGAGAACTACTGAGGATTTTATGTGAGGATCAACATCGTAAAAAGATCTTGGGATGTGAAAGCAGCTCAGATAAAACTACCCAGTCAACTTACTTTATCTTGGATGGTCTCATCTCTTTCTTGAATCTCTCTCTTCAGCCCCATAATGTCCTTCTCTAAAGCCTTAATAATCCCTTGCAGCTTTTGCTGCTCCAACTTCATTGCCTCAATATCGCTGCATCGCTCCTCAATCTCTTTTTGGAGACTATTAAACTGTTGAAAAAATGTGTTATCTTTCAATCTGAAAACAACGAGTCAGTGTGTCCTGCAATACTGTAACAGCAACAAAATAATCATTTGCAACTATCAATTAAAATTATAGCAAACTCGACATTTTCATATCCTTTTAGAAAGCTATTGCACTGAAAATCATACTGTATTCAAAGACATTCTGAACGTACTTTCGGTGACCACATAAAAGATCTGAAATTTAAGCAATCTTATGGAAATAATTACTTAGAATAAAATGTAAATTGTCATATTTTTTAAAAAGCTTATGAAGAAAAAACAAGACAAATAAGAAATGCAGGTTCTTCCTCCTGATAGTAAACCTAGATTTAACATAGATCTTTGTGGTATGCTAACTTGGCATTCCCATTTGAGTCTAACTTCAGGGAAGGGTATGGGATACACTGATTTATCTGTAAATATTTTTCTAGAGATGGATAGAATGTAAAGGTCTATATTCTGCTGTAGATTTTTTTCTGACGACAATCTCCTAAGAGATTTAACCTCTGGAGAACAGCAGGATTTCAGTTTATCTTAATGGTTTGTAAAAATCTAATATGAAATAGAAGACTTGGAGAGAAAAGCCATTTGTAATATGTCATCAAAATACTAACAATACCCATGTCTAATTTTCATTTTACTTCCTCAGTGAATGGATCAACCTGACTGAATGAGAGCTATAAAATTTAGATTCAAGATAAGACATGAGTAGTAATCAGCCTAATAACTATTACTGTGATTTTTGCTGACTCTTCTTTCAGTAAGTTTTTGTTATAAATATTTTAACAGGTGCTTGGATCTTAAAAGTTATGGTATTGTTTTAAATATTTTTATTTATTTAGTCTTAAATAATTTATTCATGTGGTATGCTAATATCTTGATTGCCAAGTTAGCAGAGAAAACAGTGCTTGCTACTGATTTTAAATACACACATATACAATGCTCAAAAAAGCACAAAAAAACAGAAAACACCAGGCAGACCTTCTTTCTCATAATTCCTGTTTCCCCCTTTAATCGTAGATTGGATTCCCTTTCTTCTCGAAGCCGTCTCTCATATTTAATTTTTATATCCTGAATTTCTCTATCCTCATCTTCTTCAATCTGCTTCTTAGTTTCCTCAAATTCCCTAAGTTGCTGTCTAGCATCATCTTGAGCCTGGTAGGGGAATAAAAAGAATAAAAGTAAAAGTAAGTGACGGGAAGAAAGAACCTAGGCAAAACTGCTTGGGGAAACAAATGAAGTCTTAAGAGTGGCCTGGAAAAGGCAAAATCCTTTTTGCCTGTGTCAAACTGGCAGCCCATCACATGCAGCCCACATCCACCCCAACTCCATGAAGGGGAAAAACATCACGATACATTACATGATGCTGCGAGTTTGACACCCGTGGGCTACAGTATTCTGGGTATGCCAAAGCAGCAGCATGGTGTTATGGGACTGAAGGCCTTATTTGCTAATGCCTTCTGATATAGTGCTCAATTACAGTCACTAACCTTGGCAGTCATTAGACATGGAAATCCTGAATGACGTGGGAGTTCAGTATTAATTTTAGTAAGACTAAAACTGAACACTCCTTTAATGTGGTTCAGCCAATACTTGTTAAGACATATTTTTCTAGATATATGATTAGGAACACAACTGAAAATATTTAAATTAGCATTTTAAGTTGTGGAATTTGCTGGTTAGCATCCCTTCTCAGGAGCTGGAATGCTTACAAGCCACTGGATTTAAAAAAGGAATATTTATAAAGGCAAAGTGATATAAATCAGAACCTAATTGGAGGGTATCTATTTGGAAGAACTGTTATAAATATATATTTGTAGGAGTTTTATACCACTTCAATCAACCAAAACCATGCAGTTGACAATATAAAGCATACACTACACAGTACATACATAAAATAATGAAGTGATTTGGTAATGACTTTAAGTATTTCTACGTCTTATATGTTGACTGCCTTTCTCTTATTTTCAAAATGATTCAAGAATGAGGTCATACAAAATTGTGCCAAAATTAGCTAGGAATACAGGACATTGAAAGGTGTGTTGTATTTGCTCCAATTCTGCTTTAAAAAGCAAAAAAAAAAAAAGATTATACCTCTTCCAGTAAAGTTGCTTTCTCAAGCAGCTTTGCCTCATAATATTCTGTCAGTTCCTCAAGCGCTTGGCTTTTGTTCTCTTCCATTTCATGAAGTTGTTTCTCATACTCCTCCTGCATTCTTTGGGATTTCATTTGCAGTTCTTGGTACTTTTCATATTCCAGCAGCAGCTTTTGGTTATTGCCAGACTCTAAACACCAGAGTAATTTTTAAAAATGAGGTTTAAAATTAGCACTATAAATTGGTAAGAATGTCCTGCCTTTTTCTGCCTACAAATTAGTAATGAAGGGGCATTTTAGTACTATATTCCGTATCTTTTAGAACCTGTCTTTGTAAAGTCCATATTCCAAATTTTGCACTATTTCTAAATCACTGTTAGCTTTGACCTCTATTTCTGGCAACTTTATGTCTACATAAAACTTTTCTATTCAGTTTTTTTGTTTCTTTCAAGATAAGATCATAAATAAAGGTGGAAATCTCTTTCAATCCATTCCCTGTGCAGAAAATGAAGACAAGTATGATATATTAGAGAGTTCTTAGGTAAATGTTTAGGTGCTTCAATCTGAATGATTATTACAGAAACTACATAAATCTTAATGATTAGGGCAGAGAAGAAGGACAAAATAAATGTGAGTGATTTTCAGGAATAGATGCTTTGAAAATATTCTTGAAAAATCTATCAGCTTGTTATGCATGAGCAGTGATCCCCTTCATTATCAGGAAAACCAAGAAAGTTATAAAAATAAATGAAAAATAAAATCAACTCCAATTACTTGTTTGGCATGATAAAGTTTAAACCCGAAAGATGTCCATTTGTTACCTATACATAAAATTGTTATCTTTTGTTATAAAGACTGAAACGTTCATTCAGTTATATCAGATTCTCCTAACCTAAATCTTGCACCTCTCTTGACTGTTTCTCTATTAACTCTGATAGCTGCTCCTGGTGTTGTATTTCCTGTTTTTCTTTTTCTGTTTGCAGAACCTGAAATATAGACAGATAACATTTTCACCAGAAACTTATTGATAACTTTTAATTTATTTAACTGACTGCATGATTGGAAATGGAGTAATGCAATAATACAGAGAGAGATGCAATTGATAT
The DNA here is from genome assembly GCA_036250565.1 of Sibynophis collaris. Lineage (NCBI taxonomy): Eukaryota > Metazoa > Chordata > Lepidosauria > Squamata > Sibynophiidae > Sibynophis > Sibynophis collaris. The sequence continues at coordinate 91,117 of JANHFK010004326.1, forward strand.
TTGAGCCACACCTGGTTTTTAGTTTTCAATGATTCCATTTCCTGGATGAATTTCTCAGTTAATTCCTTTATTTTTTCATTATAATTCATATCCTTGAGACGAAGCTGATATTCATTTTCCATCTTTAGTTCCTCTACCCGTGTTTTTAGTTCTAGCATGACCTGAGTCTGCAGGATAAGAAATTGTAAAATTGTTAGTAAAAAAATATCAAAGTGTAAATAAATTTATACATTAAAATAATGATTGTGCATGTTATCTATTATAAGTATAACTGGTTTTCTATATTAATAGTGTGATCCTACCGGTATATTGTTATCCTGAATGATAAAGAAACTAACAGTCCAGAAATATGTCACAAACTAACACAGTAGAGTAGTCATGAAGGCTTTG
>JANHFK010004327.1:4589-15771 GCA_036250565.1 Sibynophis collaris
TAGAAACTGATGACAATTTTGAGGCAGGAAAGACAAAAAACTAAACAACAACAAAATCTAAAATAGGCTTGACAGAGTTAAAAACAAAGAACTACCCCACAAAACTAGGAGAATAAAAAATCCTAATTTCACTTACATGCAATTTATACTGCCCTGCCTGCTGCATTTCTTTGTATCAGTAATACAAACATATTGTTAACCCTTGTCACTAAATTTTTCCCCACTCTGTTGGGTTTTCTGTGCTGTTGTCTTGTTATATTTAATCATAAAATGATGAAATATCTTTGAGTTTAATAGTATCATCAACATTTTTACATCGTTGGTTATTTTGAAACATAAAGTATCTTCAACGATCAGCAGAAAAGAGGCAATGTGTTAATGTGACCAGTAAAACTGAGATTAAAGGGCTATCAATGAATGGCTCACACAAATTTCTGCAAATTTGACACACTTTACATTTTTAGTAAGCATAATAATCAGTAATGTCAAACTATAAAAAAGGTTGTGTATTCTAGCTTTTAATATTTCAAAGTAACAAAGAAATATTGTTTTCTACTTAATAAAAAAATTGACTTAGCAACATGAACTTTGTGACTTCTAAAATTATCACTAAAGAATTGTCCAATCTGAGTGTATGTAACTATGTAAAATTTTAGATGAGTCAGTAACAAATAAACACTAAAATGCTTTTGTACAAAAAAAATCAAGGAAAGCATTAACTGAAAGTCTGTATTAACCATACAGTCTGTATTAACCACATATGATTTCCTTTCCTTAACTGAAAAAACGATTAGCCATTAATGGAATCTCCCTAAATACCCAACACATATCCAAATAAAAAATATATTATCAAACCAATGGTTTCAGCTGTTCCCACAATAAATTCCTTCCAGAAAAAAACCCAGCTGTGTGTAAAATACCCAAACATTTCCAAGCCTGAGCAATTCCTGAATGTTGCTAGTTAACCAACTTAGCAAACCATTAGCATTTGCTATCATGACTGGCTGAAAAACAACTTTGCTGAGTCAAACCAACCACTCACATGATCCAGCAGATAAGTTCCAGCAATGGCCAGAAAGTTGACAGACCATCCTCATAGCTGACTACTGCCTCAAAACATGAAAAGCGCTTTTAAAAATGGAAACTTAGCAATCACTATCAATGAAAAGACAAGACCTATCCTCCCCATAAAGTTCTCTAAGCCTGCTTTAAAGACAAGTTTGCAATCACCACATCTTGCGCCAGTTAAATTCATGTCAATTACATCTATTAAAAAGCTTTGATGCCACCTCTTCAAGAACTACGGATTTTCACATTCAGTGAGCAATCTGTAAAGATTTTCATGTAGAAATGCCTTTGTCTTTCCCAAACAGATTTTACAGTGTACGCATTGGCAATCCTTCTACTGGGACACCCAATAATGGGACTAGGGCTAGCTTCTGACACAGCCATACAAAGTCTGCAAAGAGCCCACCCAGTTCCTTTAAGATCGATTTTTGGATGCTTCTCACAGCCTTAATATTGTACATATAAATAGACCAATCCTTCTTTTATAAATTCAGCACAGGTAGTTCTTGACTTAGTGACCATTTAGCGACCATTTGAAGTTACGATGGCACTGAAAAAAGTGACTGCTGGTCCTCACACTTACAATCCTCACAGCATCCCTGTGGTAATGTAATCATGATTTGGGCCAGTAGTGGGATCCTACTGGTTTAACAACTGGTTCGCTGAGCATGTGCGCCACACGCGCGCATGTGCGCACTTTGCAGAAAATTGAACTTCCGAGTTGCTGAGAGCAATGAAAACAGCTGAGGAGCGGCAATCCACTCTGCCGCCCGCATCAACTGGGCTTCAGAAACAGAAATATAGGTAAGTATAACGCAGGGGCGGGCGGGCTGGCCTAGTTCAAAGAAAGAGAACGGCTGAAAGTCGGAACAACCAGTTCGCCCAAGCCGGTCTGAACCTACGGTGGAATCCCACCACCGATTTGTGCACCTGTCAACCATCGCACATTTATGACAATCATAGTATCCTACAGTCACGTGACTTCCATTTGTGACTTTTCCAGCTAGCTTCCAATAAGCAATATCAATGGTGGAAGTCAGCAGTGAACATTGCAAGTCCCAGGTACATGTCTCACTTAACAACCAGAGTGATTTGCTTAATAACCGCATGAAAAAAAGTTGTAAGAACTGTGATGCCACACTTAACAACCACACAATTTAGTGGCAAATTTTCTGCCATCTATTGTGATTTTAAATTGATAACTACCTCCAAACATCTTCAAACCGCATACCTTATTAATTCCTTTGTAAGTATGCTCTTACCTGATAGTTAAATAAAATCAAAATATTTATTTGGGGGCAAAATATGGGAAGATAGCTTTCAGACACTGGTCTTGTTATTAACATCCAAGCTACAACAAGGCCAAAACTAATGTCAGATCCAAGATACAATAGCACCATCTAGTGCTGTGGGACAGAGATGACAATTGCTCTTTAAAAATTAGGGAATTGATTTAAATCAAGTCATTTTACTAGTGATTTAAATCATGATTTAAATTGTGATTTACATTGACTTGATTTAAATCAAGTCCACCCTGATGCATAGGATCTCATTCTTCCTTACTTAAAGACCTGGGTGATTAGCCAAGTCTTCACGGCTCTTCTAAACAATAGCGGTGGAATCGCATTCAGAAGGCAGGTGTTGCTATAGAGAAGGTACCCTTCCATGGTCTCAATAGACACAATAGACACCAAAGGTACTATATGCAGCGTACCAACCCTGCAGGATCAATTGGCCAGGCAAATGTTATGGCAACCAGGCCCTGTGCCACGTAATATTATAGTGTTACAGAAAAATACAATCAAAATAAAAAACCTTTGTTTAATTGAGACTCACCTGGGGAGATGTATTTCGAAATATATCAGTGCCTTCAATCACATCCCTTTTTATTTTTTCCTTGACATCGATGAATTCTTGTTCACTCAGATTAATATCTTCCAAAAGGTGACCACAAGATGGACACTGCCTGCTACGGTAACAATGAAATCATCTAATAATTATTTTATTATCTTATAAAATATTAGCATCTTAAATATGTTTCTTCTTATTATATAACTTAAGCCTCATTACATGTACTTTTAGGCTAGTAGTACAAGATGTCCAAAAAATCTACCTATGCAAGCTCAACTAAATCACTCTATTGAATTAGCAATCATTTCTTATTAGTTTTATTATAGCATGTTGGTTTCTGAAGCAATTCTTCTGCAGACAGCATGGAAATGAAGTTAACTATGCTATTGGCAAGTTGGCAAAACAGGTATCTAGTAATATTTTGATTGCTTATTTACAAGGCTTGATTGAATATTTTGATAGAAAAATATTTAAATATTCATTAAATATTAAGTAAACTTGCAGTTATGTGAAAAAGCTTCAACTGGGTCATTTCAACATAAATCTAAATGAATCAAAAGTTTGTGTATTCTTTTGTTCCTTTTTTTCCAGCATAGTCACAAGATGACATGAATTCTAAGTAGCAATAGGACAAATTGCATTGAACTATATTTAATATTAATTAGGATTTATTGAAATCTCCTACTCAAAAATCCATAATCTGGCTTTTTTCAATTAATCATAATTAAGTTTAACTACATTTTACACTTTGGTCAGAATACTAAAAAACATAAATATTTTAATCTATTCTTGGTTGTGACAAATTAAAAGAGAGCAGAGTTATTTAAAGAGCCTGCACAAAGCTCAGATGTATTCAAGGGGTGTTAAATTATTTAATCATTATTCATAAATGACACCATTCAAAAGAAACAATAAAGAAGTCTAAGAAGGAAACAAAAAGACGAGAACACATCAGCTCCAGCAGCCAACACCCAGATAAGCAGGGATTACAACCAAGCAAACAAGCAGAAAACAATAATAAAGGAATTAAACGAAGAGAAAATCACATCCCCACCAAACTGGCAAGGTAAGCTACTGTACAGTATATAAACAGGGAGCAAATCCCACACTCACCTTTATTTTGTACCTAGTGGGTAATGAAACACCTGCAACTAACAACCAAGCAGAGCGCACCAAGAACTCCACAGTTCAATCCTGAGTTACATATGGTGTTTTCTCTTCCATTGGAACCCAAGGGTGCTTTTCCAAAAGGCAACTGGACTTTCTTGGTTTTTTTCCTTGAAAATTTTTCGCTTCTTATCCACAGGAAGCTTCTTTAGTTCTGACTTTAATTCTGAAAAGCACCTTTGGGACAACTATGATCTGGATGATTGAGAATCTCCATCGACTTCTACTGGGACAATCTTATTTTTATGGTCAGAGAATGGGGGAAAATTCTCAATCCTAGGCATATAAATCTTTACAGATTTTCTAATATTTAGAAACTATATGTTCAAGCACTGGTGTTTCTACTGGTTCACCCTGGATTGTGCGAACCGTTAGTGGTGGCGGCGGGAGGCTCACCCACCTGCCTAGACATCATCATGGACACTCTGCGCATGCACACTCTTGGTTCCAAACAGGTAGCGAAGGTAAGTAGAACCCACTACTGTGTTCAAGTATATCCTCAGCCACAGAAACTCCTTACTATCTTCTCACTCCAGCCTATCTCACAGATTTCTTCCTGCAACTGTTTTATGTAAACTTCTTTAAGCTTCTACAAGAAATGTAAGATATGAATAAATAAAGAGGGCATTCAGGCATTGCACTGCACTCTTAAGGCAGATATTACATTTTCTATGAATTTTAATATAAATTTTGTAAAATTATTAGAAAAAAGCCTGAAATTATGTACGTTAACCCTTTAATGAAAGATGAAAATCCTTCTTTCGGTTCCATTTGAAGAAGTAATCGAAGCTAAACATGAGACAGAATTTTAAAGAAATATATTTACCTTTTATTCACGCTTGTTAAATTTCCTTTCCAGTTCTCCCCTGGAATACTATTAAAATGCATAAAAATTAGAATCCAATTAAAATAATTTAAACACATCCAAAAAAAGCATTTCCTGCTATTAGATCCAAATGAAAGAATCAATAATGAACGGGATTTATATTCATACACAAGCTTTTTCTTAAAATATAGCAGGCTACATCTAAGCAGTCATATATAGAATTAAAGTGTAACTGCAATTTTACTTACACATAAGCCCCATTCATTATTTAGAGTATATTACTTCCAATCTATCTGTCAGGGTTTTGTTAGGAGGTAACACTTCACAAGCAGGGACACAGAGAATATAAACAAGCAAATTCTTATAAGCAAATGTAGGAAAATCAGTTGATCTGAGTCCAAAGAAAATAGAGGTTTAGAATCAGCTTTCATGACTCAGGGACTGTTATTTCTTGAATTACAATAAAGAAAGTGTCCAAATTCTCTGGGAAGTCGCAGGAAGTTTTTATCTGCTTTGACAGAGCTTGGCAATAACTATTTAATTAAAATTAGATATTATAAAATATTGCAGCATTTCTCTGTTTCAGTAATCCTCATTGAACATATACTACTTTTAAAGAAACTATAGCAGCATTACAACTTATACTTAAGTATTCCATTTTTTGTAAATGCATTAAGAGTTTCTTTAAAAATAGCAGCTTGTCAATGACATTTTAATATGGAGATTCAACAGTAGTCTTTAAGACTGCTTGATTATCTCATTGACTAGGTTCACATATCACACTATGCTATAAGTCAGTGATGGCTAACCTTTTTGCCGTCACGTGCCAAAAGCAGGGGGAACACGGGTAGGGTCATGCGTGGGTGTGCCAACATCCATAATTCAATGTGCCCCACACCCCGCCCCATGAGCACGTGACACCCCCCCGCACTCTCCTTGCTTTTGCCATGTGATGGCCTGGTGGGCCTGGTAGGTCTGTTTTTCGCCCTCTCCAGGCTCCAGAGGCTTTCTAGGAGCCTGAAGAGGTGAAAACGGCCTTGCCCTCCCCTCTGAGGCCTTTCGGAGGCTGGAATCCACCCATTTGTCGACTTCCGGTGGGACAAGAAGGCCCGTTTTTCGCTCTCCTCAGGTTCCAGAGGCTTTCTAGAAGTCTGGAGAGGGCGAAAACGGCCTTCCCCACCACCCCGGAAGCTGTCCAGTGGCCGGAAACAGCCTGTTCCCTGACTTCTAGTGGGCCGGAAAATCAGCTGGCCAGCACGCAAATGCATACTGCAGCTGAACTGGAGCAACACTCGCATGCCCACTGATATAGCTCTCGTGCCATCTGTGGCACGCATGCCATAGGTTCGCCATCACGGCTATAAGCCATCTCATTTTAGCCACAATATATGATTTTCCTACTTGTCGTTAAGTGCAGTTTATAAACAAGGATTTATAAAATGATTTATGATTGAGTAAGCTGAACAAACAAGAAAATTGTTGCTTAATGAATATAACCTGGCTAAACAACTGAAGCTCAGTCTGATGAGTAAACCCAATTATTGACTTAAGAGATAATAACCTTCAAAGCAAAATAACAGTATACTCATAGGAGTCTGAGTTTACTTATGTAGAGCACAGGTGTCAAACTCGATCGCGTCACATGACGTATCGTGACCTATCACAATGTTTTTTGTCTTTGTCGAGCTGGGGTGGGCTACATGTGCGTGATGTGCGTGATGCATCTGACCTGTGCGTGATGCATCTGACCCGCAGTCGCCAGTTTGAATGGCTTGATGTAGCACATCATCTGGCTTTGAGTTTTTTACTTATATATTACACAATAGCTGAAGTTTGTAAATAACAATTATTTATTGTTCATATGAATTAGATATTACCCATTAAACCAATCTTGAATATAACCCAGATGGCTTATAGCAATGTGTGCAAACTTTCCATAGATTTGATAGTTAGTTACATATATTTCTCATCAACTTTACAACATAAACAGATTATTTACTACTCAGTATTTAAAGTGAGAATGATTTTATACAACTTTCATCTAAAATATGAAGAACAACTATTACTAGACAAGCTTTATTTACCTTTCAAACCACTGCTTTATGCTCAGCATGAGAGATTCATCAGGATAAATTTGATTCTCTCTTAAGTAGTAGAGGATATCAATACATTTGTTTTTCAAATGGTCATCCTTCACAGGCTGGCAAAAGTCGAAGAAAAGCTTTATGGTTGTCGAAGCAGGAATCAGATTTTCAGCTATCATCTCATGAAACAATTCAAATGCAAGGTTCCTTTCTTGGTTGAGTAGGGCACCCTCAATGCAGTCTCCATAATTTTGTCTTGAATGGAATGAGACTTTTTTAACCTTTTCCAGTAGTACCAAGGTCTCTTTCCAGTGTGGGGAATCACTCAAACCTTTGATGAGCAAAGAATAAGCTGATGCTTCTAAAGATTTATATTTGGCTTTCATAATATTATAGACGTCGTAAATCTCTCCCATGTCCTTATGAAAAACACATATAGTCAAGTACTTCACCAAATAACTATATTCAACATCTCCGTCACGTTTAGCCACTGCAACCAGCAAGGATTTAGCCACATCTACTGGGCTATGATTATCTACCATGCTGTCAAACATAACATCTTCAAATTTTTTAAAGTGTTGATATTCTTCTTTTAACTTCTCCCATTCCTTGGCACTCAAAGGTGTGTCCGGAGGAGAGACTGTGTGGAAAGGACTAAAAGAATCATTTGCAACTGCATTATTTGTATTGTACATTGCCCTCGTTTTGGATGATCCAGCCACAAATGCACTGAAAGGCTTCGGGGGAAATCTATCTTTACCAGCTTTTTTCTTCGTCATATTGTCATGTTTTATTTTAATTTCTGGATGAAAGGCTTTAGGATCTGTGGATTCAGCCCATCTACATGATGTAGTGGAAGTAAAATATCTACACACAGCTGGGAAGTTTTGCTTTGTTGACACAGGGAGGAATGTTAATGTCTGCAAAACCCAATTTCTTTTTGGGAGGCAAAAACCCATAATACAGAATAATCAAAATTGAACTTAAAAAAAAAAAGATCCAGTTTGTAATAAATATATGAAAATAAGGAAACTGATTGTCCGAAAAGCTGGAATAATAAATGATTGATGTCACTAATACATTTATCTCATTAAACCAAATCAGTGTTTATCATCCTCAGAAGAAAATCAACCAAAAGGCCAATTCGAAACGAGAACTTCTTTTCCTTCATTTGTTAAAATGCTTGACAGAAGTATATTTCTGAAGTTCCTTCATTAGTGGTACCTACACAACAAGAAAGTCACGTACAATGATGTGAGATTTTCATTCAGGTCAGGCTGCATGAAAACAGATCATATTTCCTTAAAATAGCAAAGATAAACTATAAATTGCACTCAGCAATATGTGATATCTCACTTACCTAATCAGACTCAGTTTTCAGTACTTTTAATCATCTTATAAAGACAAACTAACTCTGTAACTAGCCCTAAAATTGAGACCTGCAAGACTGCCCTGGATCAAGAATCTGATTTTGCTTATAGAACCTGCCACTTAAACAGGTATACTCAACAGCATAAGGCCGCCCAGCAAAGGTAGAAAAGAAACAATCCAGGAAGCTGTATTATCTATTCCAACAACCTTCTTTCTTTTACGTTTAACATTAGAGTAACTAAATATCATTTTTGTAGTGAGAGACCAGTATTATTATGTATTGGTCTTTTAATTACAATAAAGACAGTTATTAACTCAATAGTTTAAAATTGATTATATACATATACATACATATTGACATAGCAGAATTTAATTACACTTAGGGTAACAAGAGTCAAGAATAACTGAGAGTAAAATAAGTAAAATTAATCAGAATAACCAGGGATTATCCACCCTTAGGCCAGCATAAAATGGGCAATGCTGTATAACAACTATTTATATAATGTATAAATGTATGTGTAATATAAATACACTTAACAGTTTTAATAGCCTGTTCACCACATGAGCAAAACCTTAATCCAAATTGGATGCCTTTATAACTCCCTTCTAAGACTGCAAGGCATCAAAGAATGCCCTCCTAAATGAAAGGACCTTGTCATGTGATTTAGATATTTAGATGGTCAGGGGCATATCCTTAGAAAGAGATGTAATGGGATATTAATATTTTTAATCTGCTGCCTGAGGACCACACAGGATGAACTTCAACTGCTTATTGGAAAAAGTAAACCAGATTTGGCCATCATGCCTCAAAATTAAACTGATCTCCTTTCTATTAGTTGTTTTTTTTTTAAATAGCAAAGACGTTTCTTTCTTCTGCAATTGTTACTTTGATAACTATAATCGAGGGGCTTGGGTGACTAACCTTGCTCAGCTATTGCTTTACTTGTTCCAGAGTCTTGATCTCAAAAATCTGAAGAACTCAATGATTAAATGATGGTGTACCTGTAATCTCCCTTTCCTCTCTCCCCTCCCCTCAATTCTATAGATTTCCACGCATCTGACTCAATTAGCTGCAGCTCGCTAAAGCTTATGCATTATAATCATATTAATCTTAAAAAGATGCTAGATAGATCGAATTTCCGGCTAGCATAGAATAACTTGGCTCTCTTCCTACAATGTCCCTTCTTAAATAAATAAATAAATAAATAATCTACCTTGCTAGCTTGCTTGTCATAATTTGGCAGACATCGGGAGCTCCCAGAACAGAAAGTTCAGGCCAAATTACCAAAGGCATCGGTTCAACCCTTGCTAGCTAAAGCGCTCGACACGCACCGCATGCTAACGAAGCGTAGTTTATATCACAGTGTCTTACATAGGCAGGTTAAAACAGGGCCAATTTAGTCCGGGCGATGAAGACAATCGAGTCAAAACTCCACGGAAAAAGCCGCCTCTACCGTAATATAAAGGAACCACGCGCGCTACTTTTTCCGGAAATTTCCTCCAATCGAAGCACTCTCCTCTGATTGGACGATTAGCGCACGTGAGGTCTATGCAGGCGGTGGGTAGAGATCCAATAGCCGGCAGGCAGCAGCCATGTTAATTAGCACCCACCCCCCGCTTTCCGTTTTCCGTTTTCTCCCTGTACGTTATACAACAGTAGCTTCTGTTTTTTTTCTCCTATCCTTAAACGGGAGGGAGGAGGAGGAGGAGGAGTAATATGAGGGTTCGTCGTTCCCCGGATGTTGCCGATAGTGACGACGGTTAGTGGGGGGAGGCGTCGTACTTAACTGAGGCGGGAACGTCACCGCGGAAGATGGATTGGAAGCAGGCGCTGAAAAGCCGGCTGGCTGTCAGTACCGACCGTGAGTGGAAGAGGGACTTTCTTCTTCTTCTTCTTTTTTTAAAAAATTAGCCCGGTGGCGCGTGACTGGGAAGTGTCTGTTAAACGGGGAGGGGCTAAACGAGGCCCTTGCCCGCCTGGCGCTTCTTTAGCTTTGCCTCGAGGTAATTCGCCACCTGTTCTGTCTCGGAATCTGAGGGAGAATAAAAAGGCTTTTTGTAGCCTTTTGCGGGGGGTTTTCCCCCCAGGCTCCGTGTTTCGCAGCAGCGTCAAATGAGATTTAATACTATCCTATTGTGAATGAGATTTAGTTTACTTCACTGGCCTCTTGTCTGTCCTAGTAATCATTCAGCGTGAAAGGACAAGATAGATAGGAAAGCCCCCTGTGAGATAGGCGATTAGGTTGAGCTGTAACGGCCCTGTCATAGCAATTGCACTGACTTACAGCACTTTACAGCCCTCTCTAAGCGGTTTACAGAGTCAGCATGTCTGAGAACAATCTGGGTTCTCTATTTTACCGACCTCGGAAGGATGGAAGGGTGAGCCTGGTGAGATTCAAACTGCCAAAGACCAGGCAGCCAGCAGAAATAACCCTTGTTTTTCCCGGCATAGCTTATTGAACAGAAACATTGTGTAACATTTAAGTTGCCACCTTTGCTGGGTTTGTATAAATACAATGAGCTGCAAATTGCTGGTTTAGTTTTTAGCTTGTTTGGAACAGACCAGTGATTCGTGGAGAGATAGAAAGAGAATACTGAAACAGTTGTGGGAAGTGCCCCCCCCCCCACAAGAGAATGAAATATTTTGGGGGATATTAAAAGAGGCAGAATATTATATTTCCCAAAAGGAGAAATGGAGAAACATGCTCTTAAAGGCAGAAAGCAGCCCCAGTCTTCCTGCATAGGAAAACTCAAGCTGCCTCAAGCAGAACCCTGAAGTCTTTTGAGATGGATATTTTGTTCCCATTAAGAAATC
>JANHFK010004327.1:44276-55396 GCA_036250565.1 Sibynophis collaris
TCTGCAAGAAAACAACCAAGCTCAGAGAGCACCAAGGACCCCCTCATGTTTTACAGACTTGGATTTGAAAATCTATGTTTAAAATTGCTGGATTAAACTATTCTTTCACTATACTACGTCTCCCAATCTCACTTTTATCAATTTGCAAAGAATATTAGAATAGATTGTGAATTTGCATGTGTTGGATTTCTAGACGCAAAAAATAAAAATAAAAGAATGTTTTATGTTTCATAATACAAAATCCACTTGATAAGTCATATTTCCGTGCATAAGCCTTTGGAAATGGGAAAACCAAATAGATACAAATATAGGGCAGTCTGTATGTTAACTACAATGTTGTTTCCCTTTAGAAAACTTGTGGTTACAATATCACATCCACCCCATATTTAATAGAACAAAATAGTATGTCTATTAAGGATAAAGGTTCCCCTCATACATAAGTGCTAGTCATTTCCGACTCTAGGGAGCAGTGCACATCTCCGTTTCAAAGCTGAAGAGCCAGCGCTGTCCGAAGACATCACTGTGGTATGTGGCCGGCATGACTAAACACCAAAGGCGCATGGAATGCTGTTACCTTTCCACCAAAGGTGGTCCCTATTTTTCTACATGCATTTTTTACGTGCTTTTGAACTGTTAGCTTGGCAGAAGCTGGGACAAGTTAACGGGAGCTCACTAGGGATTCAAACCACTCAACTGCCGACAGTTCAATCGACAAGCTCAGTGTCTTAGCACCAAGCCACCGGGTCCCATAGTATGCCTATTACTATTAGCCATATGTAATAAGATGTATACATACCAACTACATAGTTGGGCTTTTGCAATTTGCTAAATCAAAATCAATCAACACTATGATTTAGCATTTTGTTAATCTAGCTGGTATTGATTTTGAGGAAAGCCAAACAAATTTTTCAGATAACATGACAGCATTCTAATTTATATCAAAGGATTTAATCAAAGCTGTGTTCAAATGTTTTTGCTTTCTATATGAATGGTATTTTTATTTGGGTGGATGTAAAGAAGAACAAAGGATTTGACATAAAACAAAGCATCATAATTTAGCCTGGAACTAAAGTTAAACCTGAAGATATAATTTTTCTAAATATCCCCTGCAACAAATTTACACAAAGAACATTTGCTGGAGACATTGGCTCTTCCAAATTACCTGATAGCAAACTATCAGGAAATAAGACATATTGTTTTATTATTGCTGCCAAAACTTAATCTTAAGGGAGGTTAAAACTGAGAAGATTGAAATTCATTCTTGAAGCAAGCGGTCAACAGTAAACACTTCCTTGCAACATATTTATTTCTAAAGTTTGTTGTAAGCACAAAAATCAGCTCTTAAATTTACAACCAGGTAAGTTTATTTTACAATATATTTGTGACAAACTGGCATTGACCAAAGATCTGAATTGTTTACAAATATAACGGCTGCCATTTGAAACAATTAAGAAGTTCCTCTAAATATTAAATTTATACATGATTTATTTTTAAATAGGTCCAAGAAAATATTAAAACTGAAACATTAATAAACTGAAGTCAAACTAGAACCACTTTCTAGACCTAAAGACTGGAAAAGCCCCAAACTGATGTTTTAGAAATATAATGCTGCATTAAAGTTCTCCACAGCAGAAAAGGAGCTCTCATTCTTTTTAGAAATACTCCAGTAAATAATGGTCAATCAAGTCAGTTTATTAAGGCTGCTTTTACATGTTATTGAATCCCATCATGCCTTTTATATTTCCAGCAGCACCCTGTTGAAACTGGCGCATCATTGACTGCAATCCTGCCATGCCACCTGTAATGAAATATTAAACTTAAATGTTATTTTTAAATGTTAAATTATTTTTTACTGCTTCTTAAATAGTAATCATTTATATCACATTCAGTATCTCCTTGATTCAAAAACAGTTGCAAAGAACATTTAGTGGAACAATGAAGTACCCATGCAAACTAGAATGCATAACTGTTTCTATCAATATTGATAAACTCTTGTACATTTTTTGAATTCCAGACATTATGATACATAAAATGAAACAGAAAAAGAAAAAAAAGAAACCATTTAAAAAAGTAGATATGGCATATATTAAGGAAATAAAGAAAAATAAATGAAACCATAACTGGGGGGGGAGTTGTATCTTGCTCTCAAATAATCTAGTTGTTATAAGATCTCTAATAAAGTAAGATTGTGCATAATATCAAGTCAAGTTATTTACTGAATTTATTTATTTACTGAAAAATATTGCACTTTTTAAAATTCCAGCATACTACACAATATTATATCATAAATATAATTTTGTCATAGCAAAATGGCTGAGTTCAGTCTTTGAGACGTACGGGGAAGGTAGTCTTTAAATATTTTATTAAACTGTTAGGAAGCAGTACCTTTCCAGCCCACTCCTGCAGCAAGGAAAGAAAAAGCATAATTACCCATATGATGAAGAACTCTAGGATCCATCATCTTTGCCATCTGTTGATTTAGTTTTGCCATCTGGGATGGATTTACATTCTTTGACATATCCCCTCCTTAAAACAAAGAAAAAGTAAAGAGGAGAGATGAGAAAAAGAATAGTAATGGCGTATTTAAAAATAGCCGAAAGCACATACTCTGCTAGAGAGAAGTTCCCTGAAGGTGGGCTCCAGCACAGGTTTGAAAGCTCTGAAGGTTAAACCTCTGATCCCAGTGACCGACCCAGATTGGATCCTACAATATTATCCTGGGACAAGTATACAGTATTCGCCTTCATTCATATTTCAAAATAGTGATGAAAATTCTCTTATCCTCTTCCAATTGGTATCTGGCAGCGAAGCATTTTAAATATGATGTAGGATTAAAATCAGCCTCACAATCTGAGTGGTTGCTAGAGATAGCAGTTCACACAAGCAATGCAAACAAACATTGCAGCTTTTCATGTGTTTAATATCAATAATGATAATTTTCTGCAGAAATTTCATAAATATATGAAAATACTTTTCTTTCTGTAACAAATTTGTGCAAATTAGCTGTATGTTATTTTTAGACCTAATTACTACATGTTTCTACTAAATGCGTTAATAGCTTTTCAAAAGTTAATTTATATGTACCAAATTTTAATACGGTTAGAAATTACAGATTATTTTCTAGAATTTATGGGCTATATCCATAAACGACTTATGACTTCATATCTCTTTTTCTTTTCTATGTGCCTCTCAATCAATCAATTTTTATTATGGTCACAGACCAGCATTACATGCCTCTCAAATCTGCCCTGTGGAGGATTCTTCAAACTTTTTGAGCAGATATGTGATAAATCCTGAGGGACAGCAACAAAGAAGATATCTGTCCCTCCATTAAATGCTGCTTTTCAGCAGATGGATCTCTTAAATTCAGTTCTAGGGATCTAGTATTAAGCAACTGAGTCAATCCAGAATATCCAATACTGTATGTGGGTGGAGTGATTGTGATTGAGTCTGACAGCCCATGGGTAGAAGCTGTTTTTAAACCTGTTTGTCTGGCTGACTATGCTTCAATGTTTTCTGTCTGATGGTAGAAGCAAAAAGAGACAATGGCCAGGGTGTGAATCATCCCTAAGTATCTTCCTTACTCTACTGAAACAGTGAGACCTGGCGATGTCATCTAGTGGTGTTAGAGGGCAACCGATGGTTTCTTGTGCCGAATTGATCACTCTCTGTAGTGCCTTCCTGTCCGCAGTTGTTAGACCAGCGTACCATACTGTTATACAATGTGTGAGGACACTTTCTATCATAGACCAGTAGAAAGAAGTCATCAGCCATTGTTCCACCTGATTTTTCTGCAGGACTCTAAGGAAATGAAGTCTCTGTTGAGTATAGCAGATACTCAAAATATGCATTGATTCTCACCTTTAAAAAGTCCTTTAATGCCGCCCATTTTTTTCACCATTTGTGCAAATTTTGTGTACTGTGTCAGGAGTTCTTGAACATCTCTAGTTGAAACACCAGAACCTCTTGCTACTCTTTGGATTCTTCCTGGTTGTTTACTGAAAACTTTGGCTCCATCTGTACTATCTAGTTCTATAATTTAGAAAAAGAGGAATTATTCATGGATAATAGTGTCAAAAAGTCGAGATGTCAATTTAATCAACTTTTTTTTTTAAAAAAAATTCTCTCAAAATTCTGTAACTGATTGATACTGTTCTATATCTTATATAAGCCATAAACCAGTTTTAAAAATGAAGCAAATACTACAGATTCAATATAATTAATAAGGTTGTAATTAAATCTGCTGAAGAAAGTAAAAGTATAGGTTGGGATTTAATTTGTATTAGTGAAGCTCCTAATAATGAAAGATGGAGTATCAGAGAAAATTGATACCCTATTTCTTTTCCCCAGAAGCATGTCTATACTCATGTTGGTTCCAGGGGTGAAATCCAACAGGTTCTGACAGGTTCTGGAGAACCGGTAGCGGAAATTTTGAGCAGTTTGGAGAACCTGTAGTGGAAATTTTGAGTAGTTTGGAGAACTGGCAAATACCACCTCTGGCTGGCCCCAGAGTGAAGTGGGAATGAAGATTTTGCAGTATCCTTCTCCTGCCATGCCCACCAAGCCACACCACGCTCACCAAGCCACTCCCACAGAACCAGTAGTAAAAAAAATTGGATTTAATCACTGGTTGATTCCCCCAATAAACAAAAGGAGATTTCTAGCCATAGAGAAAATCTGAATCCTATTCAATGTTTAAATCATAATGAATCACAAAATGAAAAATATACAAATATATATGTTTTGGATTTTTCATTATTCTGACAACAGCATAAATAAGTTTCAATCTTCGTAATTCAGTTATTCAAGAAATGTTACCTTGATCATTCATACTGTCCATTATCGTCATCAGTTTTTTTAGCCGTGCCATTGATTCCTGTTCATTGCCTTTACTCATGAAATCTGTCCCAAAACCTGGGATCATACCCTATAACAATTTCAAAAAAAGTGTTAAAAGCCACTTTTAAGTGAATATTAATGCATTAAGTGGGTTTTAGATAACTAATCTTATTATATTTACCAATATTTGACTGAAGGGCCCCATTTTCATGATGTTTTGGAACTGTTCATACATATCTCTCAATGTGAATTGACCTAAATGATTAAAACATTAAATTTGCAATTATTAAACTTGAACACTGTAAATCACATGGTTCATCCCATCTTTCAAAACAAAATGGACAAGAGAATTAAACTGGAAACACTGCTATATTAGCAAAGTTTAGGGCATGGCTTACCATGTTTTAGTTTCTCTATGAGAGCCTCATTGTCATCTAATTTCAGTTCATTTACTTTGTCTATCAATCCTTCAATATCTCCCATGCCTGTAATATAAAATATATTTCTTTAACAACTGAAATACAATCCATTACAACTCAGAAAAAAAGATCAATTTTAACAATTAAATTTTTGCAGTGAACAATACATACCAAGAAGTTTACTGATAAAAGGCTGCGTTTTAAAAGGTTCAAAGTCATCTATATGTTCGCCAGTTCCAATAAAAATGATTGGACTTTTAGTCGCAGCAACCCTGTAGTGAAACACAGGTTTATACTTCTGTATTTTGGCCTCAGAATGAAAAATTTAAGAAAGGAATAGAATACACCTCTTGTGCATTAAGTTTTTGAAATTTGAAGAATTCACTCAACCATGATAGTTTAAAAACTCAGTTTTTCCTTCCACTACCGACAAAATACAGTTCTTCATGCTTCAATGATAGTTCTTCATGCTTCAATTTCCCCAGAAAGCAAAGCTAAAAGAGCTGAAAAATCTATCAAATGCAGGATCAACTCTGTCTTTTCAAAACTCTTTATTTTATGCAGCTATTTATAGGCATCACAATGTTGCTTGGCCCATTATTAAGTAAAAAGTACTTACGCACTCAATGCTCCACCTCCCTTGGCATGGCCATCAAGTTTTGTCACAATTACAGAAGCAACATCAACTTTATCTTTGAAAGCCTTTGCTTGAGCTTCACAGGCTTGACCGATAGAGGCATCCATCACATATACTATATTATCTGGTTGCTAGAATCAATGACGCAAACAAAGGGAAACAGGAATTAGGAGCTGTTATCCTTGCTCTACTTCAAAGTTGCAATAAACTGTAGGTCCTTTTAAACATCTAACTGTGAGATACTCGTTTCATTCAGGGAAATGACAATGATTTGCTTCATGAAAACAGACATGTGTTCTAAATTTCAATTATTTCAATGTGTAATGATCAAATCTCAATCAAATCTTGGTTGGGAAGCACTTTCCATGTAAGTACCAATATTCAATCCTTTGTGTCTTCAGGTGGGTGGAGGGGAACACCTTGCCTCCATCCTAGACAGCTGCTGCCAATTGTAGGTGATTTGACCTAAATAAAACATTTATCTAATTCAAATTTTGGTTAAATGTTTAATTTGTAGAAAAATTGAAATCCTACATTTTACTCTACAGGTAGTCCTTGCCCGTCAAACTCAGGGCCCATGGGCCAGATGCATCATGCGCTGGCCATGCCCATGGCCGGTTTAACGAAGGGGGGGAAAGTTGCAATACGTCACATGTTGCTGTTGTGACGTCGCGACTTTGACACCCTGTTATAGACAAATCTCTTAGTGACTGTTCGAAATTACAATGGATCCCAAAAAGGTATTACGACCCAGATTCAAAGTTCTGATGTCTATTGTCCTCTCACAGTTACGTGATCACATTTTGGACACTCAGCAACCAGCCCACATTTGTGGCTATTTGCAGCATCCTGCAGTCAGGTGACTACAATTAAAAAAATTGTACAGCCATGGCATTCACTTAATGACCACTACAACAACATGTCACAAAATTGGAATGGTTACACAATGACCCACTTAATGACCAGCATGCCCCTGCAATTTCAGGCTCAATTGCAGGGATAAGTCAAGTATATATACACTTATACATCTTCATACATTTATAGTAGCATCAGTATAGTGAGTTCTTCAATAGCCCTTGAAGATTGGCCATTTTGAGTGAGTTAGTTTCTTTACAACTGTTCCAAATTCAAATAGAAACGAATGCTGTTAATCCTATGCACCCATTTTGTAGTCCCACTGAATGCAAATGATGAGTTGGGTAGCATATACCCTGTTTTCCCCAAAATAAGACATCCCCTGATAATAAACCCAATCGGGCTTTTGTGCGCATGGTAATAAGACCAAGCGCTTATTTCAGGGTTCAAAAAAATATAAGACAGGGTCTTATTTTCAGGGAAACACAGTATATTTAGTCATTGATTAATTAGATATGCTTATAAACAAAATGCACTATATGTATATTTTACATCTGCTGTATACCGAAGATCTTAGTATATAATATTAGAACAGGAAATGATTCTATAATCTCCTGATAAAAGAATAATTGAAAGTACATTTCCAATTCAAATTAGCTTATTGGCCATATCCAAATGGACTTTCATTCATGTATCAAGATTTCTTTGCTCCATTTCATACCAACCCAAATCTGCTCCCAAAAAATCCATTAGTTTTCTAGAGCAGATTTGTAAGGCATGCTGGCAAATGATCAGCAACAAATACTATATTTGCTTACCATTCAAGAAGCACTGTACAATTTGTAAATTCTAGAATAACTTTCATTCAGCATTATCCAAACAAAACTTACTATGGCATTAGCGACTTGTAGCATTTCTTCAAACAAAGAGTCTTCCTGCTTGTGACGACCACTTGTATCAACTATTATTATTTCAAAGTTTTCATTCTTGAATTTTTCAACACCTTCTGCAGCAATAATTACAGGATCCATCTCTGTGTAACTAGTTAAAAAAAACGCACACATAAATAATATGAAGTTATAAAATTACTCAGAAGCAGGTGATGAGCTATGTAAGGGGAAAGCATGCTTCATCACTACAGGCAAGGAAGGAAGGGAGGCAGAGATCCATCGTGTGGTGATGGGGGATCAGATAGGCTCATTGTACCAGTCAAGAATTACCAAGAAACATATTCTGAATGCCTCACTAGTTATCTCTACCTCTACTCTTATCTCTATGTTAATATGCTGACAATCAAGACTCATTTATTTAAATGAAGAATTCCAATAAATTTCATTATTATTTTATAGGTTTTATCACATAAATCAACATGTAATGTGCATTCATGTTGGTACTGCATATTGTAGCATATTGTATGAATCTAGCTACTATGACCAAAATTAAAATACAACTGAGGGAGAGAACACTATAGGGCTGGGACAGACAACAGAATATGTAAAAAAACCTTATTTCAAATCATTTGAGCACAAACCATCCCAATAGAATGTCCTGTTTCAAGCACAAGACTGCAGTTTTGAGCATGAAATGAGGTAATTTCAAGCTCAAAAATGTTTCAAATCATTTCCAGAATGCTCAAACAAACCTACATAAGATTAGAACGATTATGTTTTGTGAAATTATATCCTTGAAATAGTTTGAAATAAAACCTTTTGTGTACCCCTGCGTTGTGATAGTAAGAAAGGACTTGGAAACAAAGCTGAGTTTTGCTTTTCTGAGACATTAATATATCAATTTATGTATTTTTTTCATAGGCAAGCAGATAACAGATATTGGATGTTTTTCAAATTATAAATGTCCATAGTTCATTTACGTCTTTAACTAAATAATTTAGTTTAACTCCAAAATTTCTGATATATATACACACAAGCGCATACACAAACGTAAGGCATCACATAAATATGGAAGGGAATAATATGCCCATTTCTTATTCCAGATAAACTGCTGAGCTTGGTAAAAGAGATCTTTGAACTGTGATAATATACAAATCAATTTACTTGAGTTTAAGACACTTTGCTATTAAACTTTTTGAAGATCTCTGATAAATATTAATCAAAGCAATATCACAATAAAGTTCTACCTTTATCCAACTATATCTACTATCTGTAGAAGATATCTATATCTTTTACAGACACCTTCTCAGAACTGGAAAATCAATGTTAGCACGTAATAGGTATTATACATACCTCCCATAAAATGGAATTCTTGCTTTTGTGGCATTCTGTTTTAACTGGTCAAAAGCACCTATAGAATGCAAATATTGTTAGCCATATAGGACATACACATCTATCAAAAAAACAAAATAACTAAAAATAATTAACCAGTGCACCTGCTCTGTAAGTGTCTGCACATATCAAACATGTCTTCCAGCCTTTCTTCTGGTAATAATATGCCAACTGTTAAACAAAATCAAGACATAATCTTATAAGCTATTATTAAAAACATATTTTCGTTTTCATTCATTTGAAGTTGCACGTACAAAGACTGAAATATCTATCTTTTATCAGCTCCTTTAAGGTACAGCCAATTATGGAGCTATAGATCTAGTCTGTTTACTACTAACTATTGTTCACATGCTCTATCAAGGTCCTTTTTATCTTGTCAACTTTGCCAATTGTAATATGAGCAAAGTTTTTGTATTTTATTTTTAAAAATCTAATAAATTCAAGATACCTGGATTTCAAAAGCCTGTCTTTCAGTAAAATTTGATATATTTATTACACATCTGCATCATAATCTATACATCATACTGAACTGAAAATCATATAGTTCACAATATTTTCAAATTTAAAAAGAATAGCTTTGTAAGGATAACAAAAATGTTTTATGAACCTCAGTTTCTCAGGATACTTTTTTACATTTTATTTTAAAATGTTTATGTGCCTGTCAAAAACAATTTTCTCATGCGATTTAGAATTGCTGATATAACCTATCCCTCCAAGAATTCCTTTTTTGGAATGTTCCATTTCTCCTGAATGTGCCAATTATTCCAAGGATGGTCCTACAAATTTTTGAAAGTCAATCTACTGAAACAAATACAGTCTAGGTATCCAGGATGTGGTCCAGTCTCCTAAACAAGATTATTTCAATTTGAAACAAAACATAACCATAAAACTCTTTTGATTTTGGAGCTTAGTTTCTGGAAGTATCGATTCAAAATAGTAAGGTTAGAAGGCTGGAAGAAGGATAAACTTTCTGAAAATGGTAAGATTGGCACATAAGGTAACTGTTCAGCTATGTTTCACTATTAGATACTGATTTTGCCTAAGAAATGCTTCCTCATACACCTTAGCCTTTAATATTTGAAAATGCAGTTCAATTCATTTATGGGTTCAATCTAGCAGCAAAACAGAGGGGTTTTTTCTTTCCATTCACAGTTGGGAGATTCGGGAGCAGATCTGACTACATATGAAAAAATGAAGCTCAACCATCTAAATTGAAATCTATTCAAATACTTAACAGTCCAGTGCTACAAAAGTCTATCTAAAAAAACCCAGCTATTATTACATATCATGTGGAATACGATACCTTTGAGCACGAGGTTGTTTTGCCACTTCCTTGCAAGCCTACAAACATGATGATATTTTGTTTTCCTTTTGTGGGTGTCCAAGCTTTGACTCCAGGATCTACAAGCTATAAAATAAAAGGCAGCATAATTTCCAGAATCACAAAATATTTACAAAGCCTTCGGGTTTTGTTTTGCATATTTTATATTGTGTATTTTCAGTATCACTTTTTCCGCTCAGTTCCAAAAGTCAGAAATCAAGGTTATGTTATTCTACTTTCCGCTTCAATAACATACAACCAGAGAGCAATGGAACAATGAATACCTCTGCCCCACAGGACATTTCCAGTCCTTCACGCTCAATATTACATTGAGGCAGCAGGGAAGCAGCCATAGCTGCTGAAGTTGGGATAGCTTCACGGAACGAAAGGAAAGTGTTGCAGAGTCTTGGTGCGGTGAGAGCAGTTTTTAATTAAAACTTTTTTTTTCTATGAGAACACTCTAATGACTTAAATGATTAATTGAATTTGTAAGACAGAAGAATAGAAGGGGCGTCATAAGCCTGAAAGTAAAAGGATTGTGTTTTTTTTCTTTTTGATTTAGTAAATGCCTATCAACTACTTCCTTTGTTTTTCCTTTGTAACTGGTCTGGATTTTTTTCTTTTGTTGCTAATGCCACCTAAAACTTTTTTTTTAAATCTAACTAAAGGTGAAAGGGTTGATTTTTCTGCTTTTTGTTATCCTGAAGCATCTTTTTCTAAAAATTTTAATAGAATCTGCCTTTTTAAAAAAAATTCAGCCTTTTTTT
>JANHFK010004329.1:40616-61502 GCA_036250565.1 Sibynophis collaris
GTCAAAGGTGCTTTAATAAAAGAAAATACTTAACTGGCCTAAACCAGCCCAAAGATGGGGGGGAGGCTTTGCGGGGATGCAGAGAAGCGAGGTGGACCGGCTCCGCGGAGGCCCCTGCAAGCTATGGCCGCCGCGCCCAACACCGCTGCCGCTGCTCCTGCAAGGGAAAGCCGCGAGTCACACAGGAGGCCCAAAGGGGGAGCCCTTCCTGGGAAACAGACAGGCAGACCAACAGACAGAAGCCCCGCCTCTTGATGAGCGCCCAGCCGGCCTCGTGCGCACCTTCCCCTCCGCCCGCCCGAACACACAAGCGCACATGCCTCCCCGGCCTCAGCACTTCACCGGCTTAAGTCAAAAATCGGGACTTTTTTAAAACACCGCGGGATGCGGGACAAATTGTTAAAAAGCGGGACTGTCCCGCCAAAAGCGGGACATCTGGTCACTATATCCAAGCAGCCTCTGTATGAGCTCTGTACTTTACTTACCTGGCATCCAAAACGGGCCACGTGGAGACTCCTGGGAGGGGAGCGGAGGGGAGGCATGGGTGGGGCCAGCTAAAAATCAACTGGCTGGTGCACATGTGCATGCTGGAGCTGAGCTAGGGCAATGGCTCACGTGCCCACAGATATGGCTCTGTGTGCCAAATGTGGCACGTGTGCCATAGGTCCGCCATCGCGGACCTAAACTTTTCATTACACTTGCTATTTCTTAATTATGTCTAAATTTATAAATGCATTCTGAAGCTGGTGAATAATTAAAAAAAAATAATCATGACAGTTAGCAACAACTATTTCAACCTTGAAATAAAAGCCCTGATTTTCTCATTCTCCCAAATGTGTTGCCTTAAAGTGGGTGTTGGTCAGAATAAGAAAGTCACATCTGTTATGGAGTTTATTGTAACAGTTTTAATTACTTCAAATGGGGAAGTGTGAAAGTTTAAGCATATTTTCCCCATACACTTTCAGTTAACTTTACATTACAAAGAATCTGTACATCTTCCCCATTTCTTCTATGTGAATAACTGGCTGCTTATTGTGAAAATATTTTTATATGGAATAAAATATTGTATGACTGATTTCCATTGCCTTGTTCTGATTGTGGGTACAATGACAACATTAAACCAGAACTAGGGATGCACAAAGCTGTTTTTAAAATCTCATCATTTAGTCATCAAGTATTAAAATGGTAAAATATAATTATGACACTTCTTCCATTAGTTCATACTTTTATGAAGTTATTTGCATAAAATTGTACGCCTAATGTACAAAATGGCATATACTTTCATTGGACATGCAACATTAAAAATTGTGGCTGCAACCCAGGATATAATAATGTGTGTTTTTAGCTCAAATCTTCCATAGAAATAATGGCTAATAATGTTTGAGGTAGGTGGCTAACAATCCATAACACCATGTCTTCTTTTGGGCGGAAATGTAGTATATTAACAACTTGCCAAATATAAAATATTGTAGAAGACCCCTCTTCTTTATTCTGCCTGTCACTTCCAGATGATTGATTTTAAAATCAAAATGGTAGGCAAACAAAAGTTGGCTCCTCTCTGTTTGTTGAAGGAGATTGCCCAATATTACCATTTTTTTTATACTACTGAGCAAGTGCTACTTCTTCCCTTTGATAATTCAACCAGTGTACTAAGTTCTTGTGACGTTCTGTAGTGAATACAAGTCCTGATATTTTTACCTTGAAATATCAATTGTGTATGCACAACAGGGGTGGGTTCTACTTACCTTCGCTACCAGTTTGCAATGGGAGCACCTGCGCGGCACTTCTGAGCATGCACAGAACATCTGTGATGACATCTGGGTGGGTGGGCAGAGCCTCTTGCTGCTGTTACTACCGGTTCTAAGAACCAAAGCAAACTGGTAGGAACCCACTACTGATGCACACCATAGACAGTTGAGATTGCAAGTGAAATTAACTTGTTAACTTATTAGTTTAGTTAGTAACGGTTACAGTGTATGAGGTAATGACATGGTAATAAAACTAAAGTTGGGGAAGAAATTTAGAATTTCTAACATTTATCTTTTGATGGAGGAGGTTTGGTGGAGTTACTTTTAACTTATTTGCCCAAGAGAAGTCTCCTCCCTTAAAACTACTCCAAACTGCGGGAAATTGTGCTTTTGTAACTCACTGCAGTTTCTGAAGTTTTGCGGGGCTGGAAAAAGAGGAGGCTACAGATTAGCCAGCCCTGGAGCACAGGCCTATTAATTTGCTCCTTTTTCAGCTGCTGCCATACTACTCTCTGTGGACGAGGAATACAGAAATGTAAGCAGTGGATATTACAATGTCTTTACAATGCCTTATCATTCTACTCACTTGGCTGAACTCGTGTCATGAAGTATTGAACCATCACCCAATACTGCAAGTTCTCCAGGTGATTTAGAATAGTGCTGCAAAAGTTCTGATGTTCACTAAATGACAACTGGATAAGGAATTCACAAAACACTAATTCTGTTTTACCATCCAGTGGCTATGTGGAGTTTTTCCCAGTCCAGATATGATCCTTCTAATTTGGAACCCTGATTTTCTAGGCTCCTAAATCATAGGAAAAATTGCTACAAAAGTTTTCGCCACCATAAACCTAAAGCTTGTAGCATATAAGTATCTGGAGAAATAATAAGGAGTCAAGCCTTTGCCTGTGGCCTTGAATAATAGAATGACAGATGGAAGAGAGAAGATCAAATAGATGTTAAATGTTCAAGGATTCTAGGCTCATTGAAATGTGGAGGGGATCATGATGCTTAATGTTCTGATAGCCATTGTTACAGATGAATAGGTTGGTCCCACCCAACAACATGAAGCAATGTTGCTACATTATTGCAGTATCCATTTTTTTTACATGCTAGAAGCTTGTAAATCGATCCATTTCTGATGCATGACATTTTTGCCTATATTCATCCATGCCCATCCTGTTTATGTAATAATTTTAAAGGAATCCCTCCAAAAATAGGTTTTTACCATTGTCAGATTGACTGTATTTATTTGATCTATTTAATTAAATTTCTATGCCATTTCAGACAAACTACTATCAAAATTTCCTCTTTGGGTATCTTATCCAAGGTGGTGCAGTGGTTAGAATGACTACTGTCAGGAGTTCAATCCTAACCCGTTCAAGGTGGACTCATCCTTCCATCCTTCCAATGTTGGTAAAATGAGGACCCAGATTGTTGTGGGCAATATGCTGACTCTGTAAACCGCTTAGAGTGTGCTGTAAAGCAATATGAAGCAGTATAAAATCTAGGTGCTATTGCTACTACCATGCAAAAAAATAAGTTATTCTTTATTGTCTCTCTTGAATAATGAACTTGATCTTTGAAACATTGAAGCTTATATTTTAATTGTGAAATCACTTCTATTGACATTAAAGCCAATGATTTTGCTCTTCTCCCTTTAAGGAAGGAAATATGAGCTCACTGAATGATGAACATGCTTGATCTGGTGACAGTCTGGGTACTCCTCCCCTTATATTGACACTATTGTCAGTCTCAGATTAAATATGTCCCCTTTCATTTGCTTCACTGTCAGTTATAGTCATATCACACTAAAATAAAAATAGGAAAGAAAACACAAGCTGGGCTATGCAATCCAGTTTCATTCTTACTGACTCAGGGCCCAAGAGTCAAGGAAACAGATTTAATTCTCTGAATGTATGCTCTATTTCTGCTGTGCCAAATGTAGAATAGCAGCTCCTTCTCTAAACCCACCTATGCTTGGTCTCAACAGTGATTCTGTGCATACATTGTGCTGAGCTGAAATCATGATGTACATGATTTCAAAAGTGATTTGATTGCTTCTGTAAAACTACAACAACCATGTGGTTATGAAAGAACTAGATCACTATGGCTTGTTCAATAAAATACATATCAGCGGGGCATGCTATATACTGTATACCCATAACTTATTGTTGAATGGAAGAGATGTGAAGGGAGGAGGATCAATGGTGAAAGCAACTTCACATGTTTAGAAGAGATAGCACTGAAGATGCCTGACTAGTGAGAAGGCTGTCAAAAATCTGCCATTTCATTCTTTCTGAGGCAAAGGTCAGCTTATCCTTGTCCTCCCTAGACATGAGAGCTTTTGCAGTCCTGACTCTACCAGGAAACCTATTTAATTTCCTGCTGACTGGCACAGATTCACCCCATAGGGATCCATGCTGACCTCACAGTTAGCCACTATTTCATACACATAATAAAATCCATAGCTAGCTAGGTAAGCCACAACTTGGTTTTTTCAAGGTTGATGTCTGCCTGCTTATGACACCACACCACAAGCACACAGCCTGGAAAAAGGCTAACTTAAGCAGAGGATGTGGAAGGATAGAGAAAGAGAAAGAGATGGCGAAAGGAAGTTTAGCAACTCCAGGCAAGAAACAGGGCTGATATCCAGCTGCCAGGAGAACAAGCTACACTAAGCAGCTAATTTTGGTTTGTACCAGCCTGGAACTCTATTTGGGAACTCAGTTTGATGTTCAACAGCAATCATGTTTCAGGCACAGTTTGGAGCTGGGTCTGAAGCTTGACTGCAACCTTGCTCTACAACTGGATTTTCATAAGGACCAACCAAGCTGATACTGCAGATAATTCCCAAGAACCTCTGAAGAAAAGCAAAGATTGTATGCTACTTGAACCAAAAGACTTCACTACATGGCTAAGCCAACTAGGAAGCCTTATATTGTGGAACATGTGGAATATAAGAAAGCACTATGCAACATTTTCATCCAAGTTAGAGTGAATCCAGTTACTCAAAAAAAAAAAAAGCCACCACAAGCTGTGGGGAGATGAAGAAACAATAACATGGAATGGTTCTGTTAAAAGAATGAAGATCTGTTTCTTACCCAATGTACTTTTAATATACAAAATATTAAACAGGAGTTGTAGCTTTCCAGAAAGCAGCACCCTCATGTTTTCATATTATGGAATTCTATTTTATGACATTTCTCACCTCAAACTTTTTTTCCCTTCTTGTCATAATGCCCACTGACAATGGCTTTGCTCTTGGGAGAGGTGATGGCAATATTAATATGCATTTACTTTGCAGATCTTTTTTTTATCATTGCTATTAAAAACACATTTAAAAAGTACAGAGGCATCATTGAAATCCAATCTTCTATTCAATCTGCCGCTATTACTTTTATTTGCAGATGTCCTAGAAGCACTGGCTGATTGTTAAATTCAAAAATGCAGAATTGCAAAGACTGAAGACTAGAGTTATGAGGAAATTCATGGAAATATACACGACATCAAGGTGTAATATGGTGAAAACCTTCCATTGTTGACATTTTCAGGTGTCCTATCAAAACTATTTATAATCTGATTTGCCTAGCTTTGCAACAATGCCCATATTTTGACACTGAGATCAATGAGGCTGTCATAAACAGCCTTTAGCTTATCCCCCCAAAAAAACAAACAAACAAACCATGCCTCCGCCTAGAGAAACATGAAGTTAGATCTCAATAACCAAAATCAACTGCAGATTTATTTCCATATCAAAAGCAAAGAAGTTTTATTCTATGTTAGAAAGAAAGCGTTCTTATTCTGCATAAATTCCATTGCTTCTTTATTTTTTTTCCATAGACTAAATTTCTAAATCACCCAGTGCCATTCTCTTTATATTTTA
This sequence comes from Sibynophis collaris, assembly GCA_036250565.1. NCBI lineage: Eukaryota > Metazoa > Chordata > Lepidosauria > Squamata > Sibynophiidae > Sibynophis > Sibynophis collaris. Next base: position 46,251 of record JANHFK010004329.1, read on the forward strand.
CAAATATGAAAACAGTGTCAAATCACAAAAGCAGCAGGAATTCAAGTAATTAAAAGAACATTAAAAGGGTAAGGATAAAACAGGAATAGATGCAGGATCATTTGCAAAATGAATAATGATAGAGCTATTAAAATTTCAGAAGATTATGCACCCATTATAAAACAGCCAAAACCAGGACTCAGATATACAATTTTAATTCCAGTGATAATAAAAAGGAGTTATTCTAGTACCAAGAAAATATTAACACTGCTACAAGCTGAGTCTCTCCAGGAATGTACTTAATAATAAAGAAATCATTGCATAGCATACTTAAGTTATGTATATAAATTCTCTATCTCTTATAAGACTTATAAGAGAAAGATCTCTGTTAATGATCTCAAGATATAGACATACCAAATACCAATGGATATGTATTTTTTTTAAAATCAAACACAATTCCACCACCCCCGTATTTGCTTATGTGAGTCCATATGCTTATTAAAATACTGTGAAGGAACATTTTACTTATTCATTTGGCTACAAAAAAATGGCTGACACATATATTCACAATATCAGAGATCCTGCTGTAATCCATAATGCTCTCACAAGTTCCTTTAAAGTTTGAGAAAGTTCAAGTGAATGTCCCTTGACATTCTACTGTTCTCTTAAATAGCCTCCTAACGCATCCTCCACTAGGTGTATAAATTCACTTCTCAAAATTCCCAGAATTCCCCCAGTCAGCAGAGAATTCTGGGATATAAAATCTGTATATCTAGAGGAGTTCCAGGTCATGATAAGCTAAACTTAAATGTCCCATAACAAAGATGTTTAAGGGTTGATAAATTTAGACAGGTTAAACTTGTCATTATGTAATATAAGTAATAAAAGGATAACAACACTGTCTTTTATATTGGATCATCTGCTCTTCATGTGAAATTTTATGTTCAGGATTATGTCTGCTTCTTCATAATGCTCAAACTCTATGCCTTTGAAGCATAAAACATGTTCTTCATCTTTTGTCCCTCAGACTAAAAGACGTTGTTCTGTGCTTCAGTGGCAAGACACCATGCAACATTTGCCAAACATAGGAAGCAGGTGAGTTTTGCACTTTTAAGTACCTTTTTGGTATAATATTTTCTGTTTCTTGGATCCTGTTTTTTTTTCTTCTAATGCTTTTGATCCCAAAATTGTGCATGGTAAGATGAAAAAGGAAAATATTTTCTTTGCTCCCAGTTTCTTCTAAACCAAGGGTGTCACATGCAGATCACACCTACCCCAGCTCTGTGAAGGGGAAAAACATTGTGAAATATCGTGTGATGGCAGTGTGACACTGCGAGTTTGACACCCATGTTCTAAACAAATAAAATGGAAGAAGGTATCTGCTAATGGAAAGAAGTTAGTATTTTCTCCCTTTCCTGTCTCCTTAATATGTACTGTACATCTTTTCCAATCACTCCAAATCAGTTCTTGGATTGCTTTACCTACATTTTAATTCCTTGCCCTCAGATCTTGTTACTTTTTTATTGCACTTGAGAAAGAATGATTCTGCCTTCGGGTGTAAGATCTAAAAATATACAGCAAATCAGGAGGAAAGGATAGAGAGGGAGAAAGAAAACAAGAATACACAGGTAAAATTTACTTAGATTGATTTCTTGTAAGTGTTCAGATATATCCATGTAGTTTCTTCACAATAATATTGATCTTGTTTTTCCACTTTGTATTTCTGTATTTATTTCACTTCCAAAACTGCTTGGAATTTCATTGTATTCATCAAATTTAATCCTGCTTAACCTTTTAAGATCAGCCAAGATCAGCTAAGTACATCCCAGAGGGGAAATTCAGTAGGTTCTGACAGGTTCTGGAGAACCAGTAGCGGAAATATTGAGTAGTTCGGAGAACTGGCAAATATCACCTCTGTCTGGCCCCAGAGTGGGGTGGGAATGGATATTTTGCGGTATCCTTCCCACAGGAGTGGGGAGGGAATGGGGATTTTGCAGTATCCTTCCCCTGGAGTGGGGTGGAAATGGATATTTTGCAGTATCCTTCCCCTGCCATGCCCACCAAGCCACACCACGCCCTCCAAGCCATGCCCATAGAACCTTAGTAAAGAAATTTGAATTCCACCACTGATACAATCAGGTGAAACTTTATCATTTTATTACTATCTTTCATAGCATCAATGTAGGCTGAGGTCTTTGATTCAGGGAACGAAGGAGGGGATTTTCTCTTATTGTGACATGACCAGCTGATTGATAATTAGGTTGATTCAATCAGTCCTCCTCCTCCTTCAAACAGCAGTTGAAAGCAGGAACATTCATCTAATGTTCCCTGCTATCCAGGCTAATATGCCATTGTTGTTCACCATCTGCTGTTGCCTCCCAGGTATATAAGTTGGAACCTCAGCTTTCTATGGTGAAAGAAATGCCACCATAATAAAAGAAATAGCATGACGTCCCTCTCAGAAACATCCCAAGACCTAGCAAAACAGTAGCAGCCTGGAATCTTTCGTAGCTGATGATTTCCAACATGGGGACAGTAGCACAATAGCAGAGGTGGCAGATGGGATAACTCTTCCCTTGGGTCACTAGAAAACTTCATTTGTAATTGCTGATGGTATTTGCAATGTATTGGAAAGCAATGCTGAAAAGATAATTTGTCTCCGTCTCCTAAACAGGTGGAGAGGATACTTTATAAATTAGATGTAAGCCAAAGAAAACCCACCAAACTTGGTGCAACTTGGTGCAACTTTTGACAGTTGCTCTGAGTCCTTTGTGATAGAAATGAGTGTGCACACACTTCCTGACAAGTGGGGGGGGGTGTGTTATTCTTCACAAGCAATTGGCTCCAAAAAGGCCCCCTCTGCTCAAAGGAGCAACAAACAAGGAAAATAATATATTATAAAAATATAACCGGCCAATGTGGGGATGGAAGAAAGACAAAGTACATCAAATCTTTCTTCTGAGATGATAAATTAAGTTTGTTTTTATCTGATTATTGGTTTAGCAATTTTTATGTCTCCCTCTCAGCCCTCCTGTGGAGCTTTCAACATTTTTTAATACTATTACTTCTCCTTCTCTTTCCCTCCTCACTCTCTTTCTTGCGCTGTTTCTTTTTTAACCTTGTGGAAGTTTTTGTTGCGGCTTCCCTGCTGTTTGCCTTCTTTAGGTGCATTCTCACGCTGTGTGATGTTTCTGTTATTCCCCAAAACAGGTGCCTGTGGATTGTTAACATAACTTTTGGATCCTGGCATTAATAGCTGATCAAAGGCGTTCTTGCTATATTTAAGTGTATTTGTAATTGGCTCTACGCCTTCTCTTGCCACTTCCTGTCAGCACCTATGACTTGAAGTCAAAACTGTGGGTAATAGTTAGAGGTGGTTTTCAAGTATAGCAGCATTAAATCCTGAGATGGGAAAATATTTCACTGTTAAAATGCCATCTCTTTGAAGTAGTTCTCTCTGTCTTTAAGCTTGATGGGATTTATTCAACTGGACGTGGAACAAATGTTATCTTCCTGACAGGTTGAGGTCTATCCTCATGGGGCAAAACAGGCTTCACATTGGATGGCTATTTATGTATCATTCCTCCGCCCCTCACAAAAAAAGGGGGCAGTGGATGAAGGACATAAGAATGGCTTTATATAATATATGCATAAAACACAAACAGAGATGATGTGCGTTGCTTGCTAGCCTTGACCTGCCGTTTCAGTGTTATTTATTATTTTTTATTATTTGTTCAATCTTGATGTCGCTTGACTCCAGCTGACACTGCATACACTACGTGCAGAAATCTCTTCCAGCTACTGGAACGGGTAGAAGGGATCTCAGAAATGAGACCAAGCAAAGCAATATGGCTTCTTTGCTTCACTGGTACAAGGATGGGGGAGGGAGATTAATGCATTGCTTTACAAAGTCACTTCAAAGGTGCGCTTCCCTCAAAGTGTCATTGAAGCAAAGCATCCCTTTGAAACTGCAGAAATCTAGAAATAATTAACATCCTTTCCATAGAAACACCTTGATGAAAGTAATGTTGTACCTTTCGTTGATCTTTGTGCCTATCCAATCTGTGACTAGGTGCTCATTTTGAGCACCTATTCCCTTTTTCTTCAAAATGAATTTGAATGACAGGCCTTTCTGATGACAAGAAACTCATTTCCTTTTTTTAAAAAAAACTACAGTGCACAGGACTGAAATTAAAATGACCAAAGATGTTTGGTTTGGTATTTATATATACATATAGATGTATAGATTTATACAAAGATAGGTGATAGAGATACAGATAAATGTATGTATGTATGTATGTATGTATGTATGTATGTATGTATGTATGTATGTATGCATGCATGTATGTATGTATGTATGTATGTATAAAATAATAATTACTGCTTCTGCAATTTACCATAACATGAAGAACTAACCCAATTGGGAATTTTTAAATTGTAACAGATGAGAGAGAGAGGCAGGCAGGCAGGCAGGCAGACAGACAGATAGGTGAGAGAGAGACAGAGAGAGACACACACACAGATAGAGACAGAGATTTAGAAATAGATTATATATAGACAGACACACACACACATAGAGAATAGAGATAGAGAGAATAGATAGATAGAGAGAGAGAGAGAGAGAGAGAGAGATGACACACACAGAGAGAAACAGAGATAGAGATATAGAAAAAGAGAGAGATGAGAGACACAGAGACTCACACACAGAGAGAGATACAGAGATAGAGATGATATAGAGACACAGAGAGAGAGAGACAGAGAGAGAGAGATAGAGAGAGAGATGATAGAGAGATGATTGAGAGACAGAGTCACAGAGACGGAAACACACAGAGAGAGACAGAGATATAGAGATAGAGATGATAGAGATAGAGATGACAGAGATAGAGAGATTAATTCAGATACTTCTCTCAGAAACATATATGGTTTTTTTTCCCTCTAAATAAAGAAGGATGCTAACTTAATCTTCTTAGTGTGGTTGTCAAGTCAAATTGCTCCCATTGGAATCTGGGACCAATTTCTTTACATTTGGGATGTGGTTTCCAATTATTTTCTTTTATGAATATATTTCCTAGAGTGCTAGAGAAAAACAATATTAATCTTTAAAATCTCACCCTAATCTCATTATTTGTTACAGTTTAATATATGAGTGGTTTGTCTGATGCATAGATTACTGCAGTATTAAAGTATTTTGTCATCTTTGCATTGCTTAAGAATACAGTTGCAAATAATTTGCAGTGCATCTCAGTCATTCTTTAGACTAAGGCAATTGTATAACTTTTAAATGACTCTCATTTTGTAAAATTCTAGAGCTCTCTTTTTAATGTCAAAGATTTGGATGGTTTTTTTTTAAATAGCTTTAAATTTATTTATTTTTTTAATAAATAAATATTTTCAAAATCATTATTTTAAATGTTGTTGTATATGAGGGGAAATGTAATTCTTTAATATGCATGTATGTTTTCTCTGCCTTGCCTTGCTTGCTTTTGCCAGTTTGACAGACATGGGTTATTTCAGCAGCCAAAAGAATGGTTTCCCTAGCAACAGAATCCATGTAAAATCTTTCTGAACACCTGTTCTTTCCCTCCTCATTTCCTTCAACTAAAGCTCATACCCCACCACCACTTAAAGAGTTCAGCCAAACAGTGACACTGAGACATAGGTGCAGTGAAGCCCATCTGACTTAAAGGCAAATGCAAGCAGAACACAGTGTTCTTTTTTAAAAAAAAATATAGTTATTCTCTCTTTCAAGGAATCCCCTTACTTTTATATTTATCTCCTTGAGGAGTCAGAGAAATAATTTAATCTTAAAAAAGCTAGCCTGGAGTGGGAGATGTTTTCAAAGCATGAATGACAATAGATTACTGGAATTCCTGTGTCATTGTCATAATGCATAAAGCTGTGACAGAAAAGGACAATGTCTTTGAGTACTTAAGAACTGACTGCAGTATTTTAGTTTATCTGTTCAATGAGCATTAGCTAGCAAACTGTGGTTGCTATTCTTTTTATATGAACTCAGAACATTTGCAGTGATTTTAAACTTGCTACCACATGCGACCTACTACTGAATCCTATTGTAGCCCATTGTTACTGTTAATCTGTGTGTCAACACTTGATTTAGAATATGCAAGATAATATCAAAGATTGAGAACAGCAAGAGAGATTCTAGCCCAGTAATAAATCTCAAAAAAGATTTAGTAAGAGATTATCTCTAAGTATACTTACAATAAATACTTTGGCCATCTAATGAGAAGGAAGGACTCACTGGAGAAGAACCTAATGCTGGGAAAGACTGAGGCCAAAAGAAGAAAGGGACGACAGAGAATGAGGTGGCTGGATGCAGTCACTGAAGCAGTAGGCATGAGCTTAAATGGACTCCAGAGCATGGTAGAGGATAGGAAGGCTGGCGGAACATTGTCCATGGGGTCACGATGGGTCGGACATGACTTTGCAACTAACAACAAAATACTTACAGTGTCAGAAGGATATCACCCCAAACTGTTGTAGGAAAGACAGGACCAGGCCAAGCACTTCAATGCAGGAAAGGTTTATTTGCGCAGGTTCAAACAGTAATTACAGAGTAAAAAGTCTGAACCCCGAAGGGTGTACAACAACAAGCTTTTATACCTTACGTTACGTGTACAGAAGATGGGCTGGTACTTTCAGACAGTTATGACAATTTGGGGAAATGAAAGTTGCTTGTTCCAGACGTTAGGTATAGATAAGACAACAATAAGGGAGTCACATGAAGGCAAAAGGGAGCTGCCTACGTTATCTATATGATGTATATGACATTTAGGGTGGAATGCAGAAGTCAACAACAGGATGCATCTGTCTGGGTCAGTCTGCTCCTATAGAGATAAAAATACCTTATAACATCTCAGCAACATCTTCCAGTAAAAGGGAGGAAGTTAGCCTTGACCAAAGTTCTGGGCCTATAATATCAAACAATATATTCTGAACTAAAGTATTGGGCCTATTATATCAAACAATATATTCTGAACTAAAGTATTGGGCCTATTTTACTACTTCACTATGTCCAAGTGAACCTACAGTAAATGGCAAGGAAGATATCCAGAACTTGATTCACAAAGAAGTCAGGCAAAATAGCAAATCTTATAGCCCAGTGATCGCTAACCTTTTTGCTGTTGCATGCCAAAAATGCATGCAACATGCAGCCTCTGGAGCCTGGGGAGAGCAAAAAACGGGCCTTCCCCACCCTCCTTGAGGCCCTCCAGAGTCCAGAAACAGACTGTTTCCCAACTTCCAGTGGGCCCGGAAGGCCCGAAAATCAACTGGCCGATGCATGCATGCACACTGCAGCTGAGCTAGGGCAAAGCTCGTGTGCCCACTGATATGGCTCCATGTGCCACCTGTGACACCCGTACCACAGGTTCGCCATCACTGTCATATATGGATTAGAGATAGATACTGCTAGCTTAGCGGATATTCAGCAACATCTAAAGGACCTTAGGTATAGTGCTTTCTCAGATCAATACTTGAACTAGAAGGTTTGCAATCAGTGAAGAGCTCTTATAAAATACTTGCATTGTAGATATCAGAAAAATCTTTAATAATGAAGAGAGGCGCCTATTGCAAACTCTATGACACATGTCTTAATATAGTGATGGACTGAGAACCATTCATCTCTCATTTTGGCGAAGTGGTCAGTGCATTGTTATTGTAATTGACCATTCTGGTCTTGCGCTCTTTGTTAGCTTTGGTCCTCAGATTAGTTCCTCTCATATAATATTGATGAAATAAAATGCAATGTCAACTTTAGACAGCCAGTTTGACAAATGACACAAGGAAGACTTATAACAAACATGGACTGCCATTCTGAGTCCATAATCTACATAAACTATTTGACAGATCTGAGAAACAGGGCAAACGATGGGTACTCTACACCAAGAATGTTTTTCAATCCAAACCACAGTCTCAAAGCTCAATTTCATCAGTGCAAAACATGATTTAATACTACAACTGAACTACTTCAAATTGTCATGCTGCGGCTGTTGTTATGAAGAAATATGAGGAGGGAGCACTATGTATTTGCGATATACAAAAAAACCTATTAAATGATGAAATGCTTAACAGATGAGTAATTAAGAATATCCAATACTTTCAACACCTATAGAACTATGCTTGTATTGAAGTAGCAATAGATAGTTGCTGATATGAAACCAGGACCCATTATTCAGAAATTTTCATTTACAAGCATCAAAGTTATCTTTTCTCTTTTGTTGGAATTGCCAGATAGCATGCCACCATTTCTTTTCTGAACCAGAGTTAGATCACACCAGAGACTGTAGATCAGGGGTGCCAAACTGGATTTCTTCGAGGGCTAGATCAGCATTGTAGTTCTCCTCCATGGGTCAGCGGGGGAGGGGATGCCTCCTGCAGCACTCTGCCGGCAAAAATGGGGCATTTTGACTAGCAGAGTACCGTAGGCCGAAAACAGGGTGCAAGGGAGCCACATACACCCCCCCCATGCCCTGTTTTGGCTGCCAGAGGCACTGTGGGCCGGTACTTTGCTATTTCCAGGCCAGCACCACAGGCCAGATTTAAACATCCCGTGGGCCAGATTTGGCCCGCGGGCCTTGAGTTTGACACTCCTGTTATAGATAATATGTAGAGTTCTTCATAGACGATTTGTAAACTGAAGAAGTCCCAAAATATATGCAACAATAAGTTCAAAGTTTCAGTGATCTAAACCCTTCTCATATTTATGTGGTTTGAGGTATGGCTTTTTGCCATTTTAACAAGTCCACTCAAGCTTCAGACTAATAGGCTTCAACTTCCACTTTCATCTGCCAATGGAGGAAATAAACTGTTTTTAAATCAAGGACATTTTCTCACAATCAATTAGTTCTAGGATAGATTACTCATCATTCTTAGTTGATAGTATTGGCCATGTATTTCAAGAAGCAGGTCAAATTTAAAAGCATCTCCTGCATACAGAAATAGTGAGAAGTAAAATATATGGAGCAAAGTAGAAGAGAAATGAGTTAATGACTATGTAATACAGAAATTTGCAGCTGAAAATATTAAATCAGTCTAGAAATGGTTTAGAAAGAAATGTTTAGTGCTAAAAATTTAAATGTGAATTGCTGGCTTAATAACACCTCCCTTGATCTATAGAGAACATTTACATTAAAATGCTACTATTTCCTATTCAAATTATTGAAATTCAGCTAAATTAACAAAAAGGATTCCAGAAATTATGTATAATTACAGTTCAGGAGTGTAAGGTAGCTATTGCAGAAAAGCCTCAGGAGGTGGCAGCACTTAGCTGACCTTGTCAAGCCTGGTTAATGCTTTCAGGAAAGGCTATCAGAAAATCTCAGGACTCTTTAGGTTAAACAGGAAGTCAAAAGACACCCCCAGGAAAACACTGAAGTAAATCACCTTTGTATGGCTGCCAAGAAAGTTACACATCCATGTCCATGAAGTCATCAGGAGTCTAGCTCACCTCAAAGGACATATAACTTTTATTACCAAAGAAAAAAGGTAAATGTGCCTTTTTAAAATGTACCTACTTTAGCCTAGATCCATGATGGCGAACCTATAGCACACGTGCCCAAAGTGGCACATAGAGCCATGTTGCCTGTAACATGCGGCGTCATGCGTTCTTCTTCCAGGTTTCTGGCACGCATGCACATGAGACAATCAGCTGGCCTTTGTCCATGATTCAGTGGCAGAAAGCGGATGAGCTGGTCTTCCATTTTCCAGTGTGTGCATGTGCCCTGGCCAGCTGATCGGTGCTTGCGCCTGTGTGGCAGTAGCTGGAAGACACTGTCCAGCACGCATGTGCACGCTGGAAACCGGAAGTTCAGTTTCTGGCACGCGCATGCCCCCTGGGCAGCTCCACTTCCAGGTTGCAGCCCAGATGAGTGCATGCAGAGTGTGCACGCACACGCAAGTTCCCTTTTTGTCACTTGGTGTTGTGTACGCGCATGCGCGCTCCCTTTTTGCCACTCAGTGCCGAAAAGGTTAGCCATCACTGGCCTAGATTCAAGGAACCTGAACTTGAGAAGATTGGTTTGATACTCAGGAAGCATCCACCGACCTCACACTGTGCCTTGGAGCGTTAGAGCCACAGCCACATTGGTACAGAAACGTATTTATAGTTTCTTTCTTGGCTTCAACGAGACTCTTCCAAATCAAGGCCTGTTCATGCTTCTGTCCAGCACATGCTTGAGGCTACTGGTCCAGGAAGAGGCAGAATCTTTTATCCGGTGGGGAAAGAGCTAGCATTTTCAACGCCTGAAATCCTCCAGTCATCGACGCACAACTGTATAATGTTTCTCTGACACAAACACTACTATTTTCTTTCATGAACCCCACTTGATGGATGAATATGCCACTTGTCATTAGCCAATTTTATTTCTGTTTGTGGGATCCATTAAATAATTCCATTCCTCAGAGGTCTCTTATGACTAGATCAGTTTTAAGTGCGCTGAATTTTCACTCATTGGTTATATCTGTTTTCCAACAGTTTTCAAATGCTGGAAAATATTCAGCATAAATAAAGCCAAACTTTCTTTTGAGCTTCATGATCATGATTTCTTTTGAGAATCAGGGTTTTTTTTCACAAGCGACAGCAATAGTTGATCGTCCTTTTCAAAACCTTCTGTGAAGTAATATATCAGACATTATTATTATTTTAAAAGCTTACTTCTTCTCTCCCTTAAGTAAAATCTTAAATAGACTCTACATAGGCCCAAACAATACACTCCCAGTTCTTTGAAAAATCCCATAGTGGAAGCAAAACTAGTAACAGTAAATACCAGTAGTGCAAAATATCTACCTCAGGTTTTCATTTGCAAAGCTTCCATATCGTAGCTCTAATATATTTACTTGTCTAATACAAACAGCTAAAGCTCATTATCAGCTACTATTTCAGATTCAGTCTTTATCAGAAGATGAAAAACTAAAAATACATGATGAGCTTTGAACAGAAACATGCAGTTAGGCTGTTCAGTAAATCAAAACTGTAATAATACAGCCAAGCATTGTCAAATTGTTCTTACTTCTCAGAATAAAAAAAAGTGCTCGGTTATTTCAGAGTTTAAAATATCTAGTGATATTTCATAGTTTCAATAAATCCCCCATAGAATTCTGATATCTGATCTGGTGCCAGAAGTACCAGAGAAGAGTCTTACGTTTCCTTATTTATCTCATACTCTTTAAATCAGTGTTTCCCACCGTTTCAGTAGAATTTCAATGCAGAATCTTCACGGATAGAAATTCTAAATCTACCCCACTGCCTTCTCCTCCCCCCACAAGAAATCACCCTCTACAGCTTACACAGTGACAAGATCTGCGATGATTTCAAGTGGGTCAGGAAAGCCTAAATTTCTCCAAATTTGTGATTTCTCTGAGCAGAGAAAAGTGACATCAATGATGTAATTTCATACCTAGATCCTCTCTAGCTCTTTTTGCTAATAAACAAATGGGAAATAATGATGCCAATGAAAGCCAATCTTCATAAGCCTTCACAACCACAGCATTTAGGAAATATACTAATTTAGTTCATCTGAAGGGTAAACAACTGTAATTATGGAGGCTAAAAGTTTAAACATTTAGTTGAGAACAAACACAAGTTTCATTTATTTTAATGCCCAAATTCTAAATAGCTTTGCAACAAATAGAGATGCATGATTCTAGGGTGGTCAACATACATTCTGGTTGAGAGTCTCGCTCGCTAGCACTTGACTTTAATTTATAACAGCGCTTTCAAGTATTTATTGAAAAGGACTGCCAAACCAACATAAGTACTTTTGTTATTTGTCCAGTCACATGAATTCACTTCAGTTGATTGGCAACTGAACCACAATTACAGCTGTTTGTAGCGTCCTATGGTCATGCGATTACATCTTACACTGGTTTTGCCAAAACTGAGCATTTTGTTCTGGGCCCATAGCAACTGGGCCCATAGCAAACCACTGGTTCCTTTGTCATTAAACGAACACAGTGGTTCACTTAATGACTTCTGCATTCACTTAATAACTGCCACAAAAAAGGTTGTAACTCTGATTACTTTTCAAGAAAAACAGCAATTTAATTTTAAGAGATTGTTAATTTTACAACTGTTGTGACTTAAAACTCTTAAGTCTAAGAGTCCATTAGGGTCGTAATTTGAGGACTACATGTACCAAAAAAAAATTATGTAGCACTCTTGTTTTATACAGCTCTTTAAAACGTTCTGCAAGTAGTCCTGTTCAAAAGGCACACAAAAATGAAGGAAGCAGTTAAATAGCCATAATCATTATCACATGGTAGTTTTGCTGAAATAAAAGATAGGACTGTGATATCTAAAAACATGAATCTTTGCCATGATTTTTGACAGTTTGGCTAATAATGCTTCAAACCAGTAAAATGTGTTACTTTTAAGACTTTATCATGCAGTAATGTAGTTTCTCCTTTTTTCTCCCATTACATACTTCAGAAACAGTGAATGTTACTTTATATTAGATTTACAGCAGTTAAAAGCTATGATTCCTAAAACAAACTTTGATGGTTTTTAAAAACAAAACCACCCAAACACAACCTGGTCAAAGACTGTTTTCAGCACGGCATTTCTCATAAAAGAGTGGTTGTTAGAGTGAACTTAACATGGAATTGAGATGTATTCAGGTTATTTAATCTAAATTTACCACTAAGATTTGAAAACTCTGGTGCCCCAAAGGTAAAAGAAGAAGAAGAAGAAAGATAGCCATTTAGTGCTCTGTAGTTGTAAAAGTTTTAGCATTTTTCAAGAAATATGACACTTTTATTTAAAGAAATTATTAATTGCCAGGGGAAAAAATGTTTAATTTTCAAACCGAAAATGTTTAGTTTACTGAAAACTGCCAGCTGCCAAGTTATCATCAAATGAAATATGTCAGCCAAACATTTTCAGTGTAATAGCAAACAGCATCAACATAACTTAGCCAATGCAACTGTGAGTCAGGAATCTCTTACCAAATTTGTCACTCTTCTGGCATGTGTATAAATAAATACATGCTACTACAGAACAGATCTGTGCTGCACAAGGAGAAAAATAAGGGGATAGAATGGACTGTACTTCTTTAGGCTGCTACATTAAAAGTAATGGTTTACATGTGAAATACTTATTTTATATTTTAATGCAACATCCAGGCAATTTGGCCAAAGAATTCATTTTTCTTCTGGAAGGAGCAGCAAAAGCAAAAGTCTTGAAGGATGCCAAGAGCAGGAAAGCCTCAACATGGGGAGGCCTATTTGATATTTCTCCTTCGCTAATTAAATTTGAAATTGTTCCTATGGAACTCCAGATGGAAGTGCAGACATAAGCAAATGCCTATATAACCCCCATTCCAGTGGTGAAATCCTGCTGGTTCTGTCCGGCTCGCGCGTGCCGGTAGCAGTGGTGGCGCGTGGTTCGATGAACTGGTAGCGGCGGCAGTGCGAGGCTCTACCCACCCGCCCAGACATCATTACTTCCTGGTTTTTAACCCTCTGCGCATGCGCAAATCCTTCTGTGCATGAGCAGAGGGTCAAAAATAGAGTGTGACGATGGTGCAGAGCACGCATTTCCAAACCGGTTGCCCCAATTACTCCACAGTCAGGCAATTCACAAGAACACAGAACTATGGCTGAACCATTCCTATCCCAAGGTATTTCTGTTTCTGAAAGGTTTAACAAAAATGTTAAAAGAAAAATTGATCTGGGTAAAATGGTAGCAAAGGTATATATCACAGCGTTTCTATGCCACTCTATGCCATTTTGTTTAAATTCTTGGAACCTTCTAAGTTGCTGCTGCCAGTAATATAATATTTTTTCATTTATTTAATGCATAAAATATTAATGTATATATTATTATTTATGTTCTTGCCAACTTTTTTTCCTGGCTAATCCACTTATAATCTTCAACAAGTCATCAAGACTGAGTAAAGCTCCTGGTCCAAAAACTTGACTAGACATACAAGATGTGCCAGTAACTGGTCATGAGATGGTTATAGTATTCTACAAAGAGTTTATATTAAAAATAATAGCCATACTTTAATTAATTATTTCATTAAGCTACATTAACTCATTTGAGGTAGGCTGTCGAAGCACAATATGGTTTAATTTGAAGGGTGCTATATGCTAGCATTCTATATTCTCTAGTTTAATAGATCTTTAACTAAAAGAAAACAATTTACAAAAACTTGACTATTTTTAAAGAAATGTTGGAGGTTAGGAACAAAGATGATACTTAAAAATAGATTATCATCTTTTTACCCAAGGTATTTTTGTATGATATAATAATTTTATTTTGCTATGAATTCTCAGAATGGTAAGGGTGAAAGAAGAATGAGATTGTTTATACTAAAAAGAAAATAAAGACATTTTATATGATAACTACAGGGTCAAATTGACCAGCTTAAAAGAACCAGCTGTAAATATCTAATTCTTTTTTCTTTTGGAAACCTCTGTGAAAGATTTCTGCTCCTCATCTTCTAAAACCATGGCATCTATACATGGAAAAGTTCCAGAGAAATCTCATACACAGCAGCTTTCTGCTGTTTATCATTTTAAAGGCTCCTTGGTATAAAATGACTACAAATGTTTCAACCATTCCATAAAGTATTATACTTAAGTGGAGAAAGAGGCCTACCTAAAGATTTGCTGATTCTTGCAAAATGGCAGACATGCCTATCTAAATCTGAACCAATACTTCATTTTAAGAATGTGGTGTTTCAATCATATGCAAAGATATAAAATCACGAAAATCAAGATGGAAACCTTAAAATACAAAGTAAGTTAGAAAACTATTCTTTACAAACATATCACATCTGTCAGACTTAAGGCATTTTAATAAGCAAAATAGTGTGTGAGCATCTGGATATAATTGATCAACTTCATGTATTATAAATAAAATAATAATAGATATAATCAGCCAAGAAGAAAATGAATGATGCCTCCTTTAAAAAAAAAGGAAACATAGCAAGAAAGCATTTAAACTCTTGACTTTCCTACCACACAAATATTTAATAAAACACATTCCAAGTGGCATGTTGAATGATGTATCCATGTGCTATTCTGCTTAGTTCATTCGTAACTCTTATACTTGTGATAATTTTATATAATTTGATTTTTTGGGGTAAAATGATGTATTTGGATCATTTTTATATACTGGTGTTAAATTGGTATCATATGTTCCAAAGATGAAAAGTTTGAAGTTAAATAATATATTTAAGAAAAGAAAGGAAGGAAGGAAGGAGGGAGGGAGAGAGAGAGAGAGAGAGGGAGAGAGAAAGAAAGAAAGAA
>JANHFK010004329.1:175867-187504 GCA_036250565.1 Sibynophis collaris
TAATATTTTAGATACATTGTAAAGAAAAACAGCAACCTTTCTTAGAAAAACAAAACAGCTTCCCACTGACTTTCATTCAAGTTTCTTAAGCATTGCCCCTTTGCCCTCGTCTCCGGGAGCACCGGCCCCTCCAAAGTCCTCCAAAGTCCTCATTATTTCTGTTGTTAAGTGAGTCATTTGTTAACTGAGTTTTGCCCCATTTTACTACCTTTCTTGCCACAATTGCTAAGTGAATCACTGCAGTTGTTAACTTAGTAACACTTGTTACTTGTTAAGTGAATCTGCTTTCCCCACTGACTTTGCTTGTCAGAAGGTCACAAAAGGTCATCATATGACCTGGGACACTGCAACCATCATAAATATGAACCAGTTGCCAAGTGTCTGAATTTAGATTACGTGATCATGGGGATGATGTAAAGCTTGTAACTGTGAAAAGCAGTTATAAGTCACTTCTATCAATGAGCTTTTGATCATTTTGAATAGTCACTAAATGAACTGTTTTAAGTTGAGGACTACCTGTTCCAAATATTTTAAAAATAAGTATTGTATTTGCAACGAAACTAACCTGATTGGAGCCGTCGTTGAAGATGTTGCAAAAAGATCAACTGGTGGAGATGTATCAATACTTTTCGCAGGGGTAGAATTGGGAGATGTAACCGTTGTGGCTGGAGAAGACTGGAAAAGAAGAGCTGGTTAGGACATGCCACGTTTATTTTATTTCTTTAAGAAAATGTATATGGCTACTCAACTCACTCTCAGTGACTCTGGACAACTTACAAAAAAATAAAAAAAAATAACATAAACTAGATCTATTTAATTTCCTGTTAAATGGGAAGCTAAAGAAACATTAATCATGCTATCATCGTAAAAATAAATCTTTCTAAATTATTAACCATTTCTGTTAATTATTGGTATTTGATTCTCCCTACCAGCCCTTTTCCAGGTTGATACCAAGAATACTGCATCTGTTTAGCCCTGTTTAATAAAAAAGGTGCAATAGTATATGACACATTGTACTTACATATCACTTAAGTTGAATTATTTACTTCTATCTTTTAAATATACTTAAAATGATAAACATGAATTGGGAGGGGGGAGAAGTTCACTAAATACTCCTTTTAATATTATATATTTAGTAATTTCTTGTGAAGCAGGTTGAAAGTAGGATAAAGAGATGAGGAAAAAAGTCTGTAGGATACAAGGAAGGTAGGTACATCCTTTATATCCACTTCCCAGCAAGCTAATAATACTTAGCCTTCCCTTCCTCAGACGGAAGGAAAGCCCACAAATATATGCAGATTTTAATGTTGAACAAAAAGCGAATATATCCCTGTTTTTATAGGAAGGTTCCAAACCTTCACAGGCTCTCTCAAAAATTCTTCAGTAGTATCACAACAGAGTAACACGAAGTTTGACTTAAATGAACACTATTTAATCATTATGTCATAAACTCCAAATTAGCTTTATAAAAACCCATCCCATTTTAAAATTATTTTATTATTTTGGATAGCCCTTAAGGAACAGAGCACACAGGCTAATATTAAAGAATCAAGAGCTGAAACAGGAATTACAGTATGAAAAGCATTTCAAAAAGGCTGCGCTGAACATGTCCTTTGAATTTTTGCTCACAACTCAGCATTATCTAGGGATCAATGACTAAGTAAGATCTCAAATTTCCTGGCCAGCATTAAAATTGGCATTTTGTCAAGATCCACGTAGGAAAAAATACTAGCAGTATATCTTTCTGTCAAGAATGCTCCTTTGCTGTAAGAGTTCACATACATTTACCCTTTAAAACAAAAACAGTACATTCCTGACGGGGAGGGTGAGTTTGTATGGAGTATAAATCTCTATATAATAAATGCCTTATTTAAAGGCTTTGAAGCTATGTCCATTTTAAAAGTTGGCTTTATCATTGTAGATATGATAAAATTCAAATCCCGCTGGGATCTTTTCTGGAAAAAAATGTATTCAGTATTTACATTAAAAGTTGGACAACCCTGTGTACTTTATAAAAGTGATATTAATATAAAATTAATATAATAAATATTATATTAATATAATAAATAAATATAAAATTTTGGACAGAAATTTGCATGCAGTTAATTATGAAGGAGGTGACAACTCTGAAATGTGGACTGTTTACGATGATAGTTTGTCAGGCAGCTGATGGACACCAATAGGATCTTTGATTCTGGAATGTTGAATAAAACATTGTAAGACAGGCTTTTGTGTACTATATGAAATGTTAAGTATGGTAAGAAAGGCCTACCATAGATCTTTCATCTAATTTTAGAAGTCCCTTTGTTCAGGATATGGTAGTAATATGATATCAACCATCATATCAGAGTTATAAAACACTAACCTTTGCTTTGCCTTTAGGAAAGAAATTAAAATATTTTCATCCAAGCCGTTGAATTACTGATTATTCTTGTTGATTTTTTTTTCAACTGGATTTTAATGCTTTAAAATTATTCAGCTTTTGTTTTGTCTGCTACTGAGAGCACACTAGGGATTTCAATACTAAATATACTTCTGCATCTACATTTGGCTGTTAGGAAAACTGCACAGTGTTGATAAAAGACAGCACGGGTTTTTATAAAAAGAGTCTGCTATGAAATCATCATAAAATGTATTAGTGGGAAGGCAGTCTTAGATTTAATCCTGAGAAGTATTTCCAACCTTATTTAAAAATTCTATTGCCAAAGCAGTCTCAACCAGCAACCTCAAAGCTGTCAAATTTGAAATCTATAGTAACTAGGAAATGTCCAAGAAACCACTATGTTTCACATTTTTGCTTCACAGCAGGAAAATTTTCCATTCAATTATTTTCAAAGTTAAATCATGCATAAAACCTCATGTAGAATGAATTTTTAAAAAGCCTTTAAAAATATAACCTTCAACGTGTCCAATAGGATGTCAGAAGAGCTTATGAGCATGGAAGTTACTTTAAAAAGGGTACATTTGTAATGTGAAAAATAGATCACAAGCGTTATTACAAAATAGCTGTCAGGAAGAACAATTCCAAATACCACAGACAAACATATCCATTGCCTAAAGTAGTAGTCTGCTGGCTCTTCACCCACCTATTCTAGCCTAGTGGTTTTCTTTGGATTGGGTTCAAAATTGTCACACATAAGGCAAAAAAAAGCTAATTCCTTCACTTTTTTTGTTGGTTTTCTTTTTTACACCTGACAAAGAAGCAAATCTGTGTTCTGTGCTGACATTAATGTGTTCCTGCTTCACATTAAACCAAATCCCAATATGCCTTAGCATGTTGTGTGAATGTGTTCATTACGCAATGATATGTACACATCCAAGGCAGTTTTGGTGCAGTTAGTAACACTCATTTCGCCAGCCACTTATTTTCAATTTCCTGTGCCCTAAAAAATAGCGGCCTAAATTCTAATGTGATGCTGGTGAAAGACAAGACAGCATAATGTGATTAAATCCATCATTGCACATTGTACATTTTCTCCCTTATAATTGCTGGTTGTCAATTCCCTTTCATGCAGTCCTTATATCTTACTTTTGAGAGCGTCGGAGAAGGTGTGCAAGGGTATGCAACATGTGCTGCATTTGATCAGGGAGGGTACACTGCTCTACACAAGTGGCTAACACAGTGTGAATGCAGAAAGGCTGTAGATGAAGCACTGGTGGGGGAGATCTACATCAGCAACTTGCAATCTTTCCTACTGGCTTTCCCACTGACTTCCTGGAGAAGATGGCATGGAAGGTTGCAAATGATGATCCCATGATTTCAGGGTGCTTAGGAACCTGACGTAAGTGCCATCTTGTAATATCATGACTGCAAGTAGGCTGGGATGCCCAGAACCTTGATGACTAATTGCAATCACCATTCATTCAAAGCTGTTGTAACCTGGAACTCATGCTGACCAAAAGATCATGATTCAAAAACTACCTATATTACTTAATGCTTGAATCCAAGGAAGCTAGTCTCCCTCTGGTGCCACTGAAATCACATCTATATGGGGCTAACGGACAATTGATTTCCTATGGATACATGCTTATGTTTGATTCTGTAGTTAAATCCTCTGGAAAGAAGTCATGGTGGAAAGAGGTCAACCTATGTAATATTTTTCACATAGAAATGAAAAGTAATATACATGTGTAGGATGTAAACTAGAAGAGATCAAATATCAATTTCATACATTCTTATGAAGCATAAGACTTTTCCAGTTTACATACTTAATTGAAGATTCAACTACTAATATCAATTTTTAGATTACCTTGCCCAAGGGGGAAGCAGCACCAGACCTAGAACAATTAAATTAAGAAAATTTGATTCAGGAACAGACTTTATTTGCTAGTTGTAAACTCACAGAAAAATCTGGCAGACTGTATAAATATGATTTTAAACAATAGTGATTGCCTATGCACTTGTAAAACAAATGTTTCATTTTAAAAACAGATGGGAAAACATATTAAAAATAGGGACAACTTGTTTCTTCCTAAACCCTTTTTCATTGCTCTTTTTTAAAATGGAAGAACAGATTTAAAATATTATCTAATGATTTCACTTTAAATCAAACATAACATGGTTAAAATGTGAAATTAATTGATCAGTTTGGATATCATGGCAAATCACAATATAAGTTAAAGGGCTCATGAAAATGATAAAAAGATAAAGGAACAGGACAAATAGAAAGTGTTGGTTGTACTTCAGATCAGAAAAAGATGATTTAAATATGTATTTTGAACCTTAATCTCATCCCTGCTTTTTTCTTAAAAAATATTGCCCTAGCTGAAACAGTGAGGCAAGGTCATCAGAACACTTAAATTATTTTGTTTAATTGCAAATGATGATGGTGTCACCAAAAATAAGAGATACCATATTCTCAGAATTCACTAGCTTGGTTTTTAGTTTTACGTTTCTTTACAACTAGAGCTACGTTTAAAAAAAAATAGTCCTTACATGTAGATTCATTTGTAGTAACTTCATCAACATGCAGCATTTTTGGCAACAGTTCAGAAGGAGTTTCCTGTTGTTGTTTTTTCCAGAATTTGTTTTTTAGTTGTCACTCTTACCTTCCTGATGTTGTAGTCTCTCGTCCAAATATTAATTTAGCTCTTCAGGAAACCTTGGCTAACACTATCTATCTTGATATGGCTATATTTTAAAGTAAATTAATAATTTTATAGCTATTAGCTGCATAAAAATACATTTTTCAATTCTGTGAATTCTGTAGTTTTATAACCTTAAAATGTTATATATGTAGTACTACATATATTTATATTCATATTTATATAATTTAATTTCATATTTCTGAACTGTCCATCCCCTCTATATGTATATATATATCAACCTTGCCCTAAATCCAACTCATAAATTAGAGTCGTATCATCTCCAAACAAAATTAAATCAATATTTGTTACACAAATCTTTTTTTAAAAGTTTCTTTAAATTCTTTGATTTTGAATAGTTTATTAAAAAGATTGAATGTGGGCTCTTATCACATCCTCAAAGCATTATGGGAGATTAATCTTTTTATGGTTTACTGCAAGGAAACCATGATTTTACTAAATAAAATCAGTGAGCCAGTAAGCCATGTAACAATTTAGCTAACAGTATGAGTTTAAAGTTAATTATCTTTTTACAAGAGAAATTATATTTTCATAAATACTATAAACATGAAAATTACCATTGTGCTTCACAGGCATTTCATTTCCCAGAGTTCCAAAACAGCATGCCAATTACTGGTAAGAAACTAATATTCATAAAATATAAGCTTTCATTAAAGAGACTGATGCAAAATACACACAGGCAGACACATTAGTAGGTTAAGTTTACTTACCCATCACTAAATGGTAAAAGATCCATTATGCAAATAAAAGAGAGGGATATAGAAAAACAAGATCAGTTAATGTCAGCCTATTTTAATTTCTTCTAATCACTACTAAAGTTGTTTGATAAAATGCAGACCATTAAAAATGTCTGCTTGGAGTAGAACATAAGGAACTTTATATGTTAGCTTAAAAAGTAGATATTTGTAACATGTATACTCAGGAGAAAATTCTGTTGAGTTCTGTTGGCTTTACATTAATTAGGATTACAAACTTGATTAAACTTAACTGGACTGTATTAGGCTACCTATAATATTCAGAAATATTTTACTTTACAACAATTTCTGTGCAACACAAAGGCCAGATCTTGGATATCCCATTTTGAATTAACTTCATGTAATTGATTTTGGAATATGCAAAAAATGCAGAGATGAAAAGGAATCAATATCCTGTATTAATTTTATATAATCTCATAAATGCATCTAGTTTCTTTTACTGTACCAAGTGACAGAGCCAAGTTCCAACTACACTGTGTGATTGAACTAACCCATTGATACAAGCTACAAATTTCTATCTGTTTTACTCATTTATAATATCTGTAAATATTTACAGTTGCAATCCTACATGGTCAAATATACCACGTGTATTAGCACACATCTACTCTGTGTTTCTCCATTACAGCTTCTTTCATCTGCTGGAAACATGACCGTTATGCCATTTTTGCTGCCTAGGAAAAACCAATAATATACGGTACATCATACCAACAGGTAAGCAATAGCCTCACAATATGTACCACCCATTCTGAAAGGAAGACTGGAGACAATGTGTTCGTGCAAAGAAGTATGTGTGTAGACACTAGAGAAGCTCTATGTTGCTAATATTCCTTCAATAAGTGGCAAGCAATAAAGCTATCACTAGGCAATGAGAAGTTCAGGAAGAGAGAGATACATGCGGCTTATTACAATCACCAGTTGGGATGCTGTCTTGTGTTTACTATAGCACAGTGATGGCGAACCTATGGCACGCGTGCCACAGGTGGCACTCGGAGCCATATCAGTGGGCACACAAGCTTTGCCCTAGCTCAGCTGCAGCGTGCATGCATGCATCGGCCAGCTGATTTTCGGGCCTTCCGGGCCCACTGGAAGTTGGGAAACAGTCTGTTTCCGGACTCTGGAGGGCCTCCAGGGGGGTGGGGAAGACCCGTTTTTTGCTCTCCCCGGGCTCCAGAGGCATGTGCGCAACCCATCCAGACTCCTCCCATTTTTGGCACGCGATGGCAAAAAGGTTAGCCATCACTGCTATAGCATAATGAACGCTGAATGCTTTTTCTAGTAAGGGGCCAAAAACTTCACCAAGCAATGCTCAAACTGATACACAGATTCTCTCCCTGCAACCTCTTTAGATCAATCTATAAAATCTCTTCATACTTGTTCCCAGGTTTCTTTCCTTCCAAAGTATTTAGATGCTGTTCAAGAGTCTCCATAAGACTACTGGGAGCCTAAAAATATAATGAAAAGATACATTTAAAACCAAGGAGCATTAGAAAAAGCAACTGATACAGAGCTCAAGAGGCATTTCCAGAGTCTTTTCTTCTTCTTTGAATCGATTATTTGCATGGATATGCTATTTATTTATTTGTTAATTTGTTAAATTTATTTGTCGTCTATCCCACTTAATGCATAAAACAACTGTGCAAAAGACAATGCCCATGCTACTATAGGTTGTATATTATACAGAAGTACATTTTTAGAAGAAAGGGGTTATTAGTTGGAATACAAACTGAAACCAGAATGGTTTATTAAACATTTTTAATAGCACAAATGTTAATCTCTACAAAAAATGTATGTATGCATACTTAAATACACATTCAATGAAAAATCTGGCAATTAGATCTGTAACACAGCAGGAAACTATACATTAAAATGGACACAAAACTTGAGGTCCTCCCTGTAATGTTAACCAATGCCTACCACACTTCCACTTTCTCATATCTAATAATATAAAGGAGGGGCGTAAGACACAGAACGCATTACATATTAGAGATTCTGAATGCTGAAGGTTAGCAGTCAGAATCCTGTTTCTCATAAAATCTAGTTTGTCCTTCAAAGTTTATGTTACTGGTCTGAATATTTCTTAAAAGCAACTCATGATGTTCTTCAGAATTATTTTTTCAGACCTGCTCAGGGCATGTTTCAATTTTTTTTAAGAATCATAAAGTAAGAATTTTCTAGTCAGCCAATGTAAAAACTTTTTTAAAAAATCCAAACATAATATTACAATTATGATTAAATTCAATTTAAGTAATCTGTCCCTTAATATTCTCCCTTAATAATAGATTAATAGTACTGTTCATTATTAAAATAAGAAAAGACTCCAAGTGCAGTAAAACAAAGAGTATATTTGGCATTTCCAGATGAAGTAATACCTATATAAACAGATTTTCAGTGATCAGAATTTATTTTTCCAGGTATAAGGTAGAGATACACATTACGTTTCATCAAGACAACAAGTCCATCAATTGTACAGGCCTTAAATGACTCTTCTTTTTCATCACTTAGGTTAACAATACCTGTGAGTTTTTAAATAGTAGATTAAATTTTAACCATTGAAAACTTAATTGGGCATAACAATATAGAAATATTGTAGCTAGGATTAAATTAGCAACATCGCTTCTGAACCTGCTTAATTTATAACAAATTACCTTCAAGATGCAACAGAGCTGGACATACACCACAGATTTAATGCAAACTTTTCTAACCTTATCTAAACTTCAACTTGCAAAGTATACCTTGGAAGAAGACCAGGGTATCATCTAGATTCACAACAGAAATCCTGGAGTATAGATAAAATTATTTTTTTAAATAGGTAGAGATGTGTTGTCCTGCTTCAAGAAAGGTTTCTTAATGTAAGGGTAAACTGCCTTACAGATAGCAATACGTTCAAACTGATTATGCTTAGTAATCTATTTCCCCTGTGAAAACTTTTTTTTATCATTTTCCCCAGGGATATGAACTGGATTTATAAGATGTAAATCATTGGTTCAAATCACATGATCTCTAATACTAGTCTTTAAGGACTGTGCCAGGACCATTCTAGAACCATTACTTATAAAGGCATCATTAAAATAGAATTGTCTAATTAAATCGACAAATGTTCAACTTTTCTGTCAACTTTTTGTCCATTATCTGAGATGGTTTCCATGTGCTATATAAATGGCTTTCAAATTCAGAATTGGCAAAAGGTATAATGGCCAACACATCCCTGTTAAACACATCTGTTAAAGAAATATATTTTACATCCTTCTCTATAATGATATGCATTACATACGTTCTTTCTTTAATATATTGTCATAATGGATCACTGAAAAATCCTGTTCATCATAAGACAGAAAAGTAGTCAAGTATTATAGTCTACTACCATTTCTGAAAATGTAAGAAGATACTAATAGGATACTGAATACAAAATCATGAAGTGTATCATAATTAGGAAATGTGCTTCTAATCCTACCAAAACAGATAATGAAGACTTTATTGATTCATAATGTTCCCAGCACCTATTTTTTGAACCCACACATCTGTTTATTAGTTTATATAAATAGTTAGAACATATCTATTTAACAGTAAAATAAATATATAAATGAATATAAATAAAATAATAAAAAAACAAAAGTAGCCTTTATACTACTTCAAAGCACAATCAGAAATCTCCATTCGTGAATCCATAGGAAGTTTGGTGTATGGGATTTGTATGAATTGATGAAGCTAAGTTTTCCTCAAGTGGATATTGATGCTTGAGGATGTCACAGATACATTCATGTTTTCTCTTGGCAACAATATAGGTTTGCTACTGCCTCTGTTTATTTGTTTTTTAATTTTCCAATCTAATCTTAATCTGTTACTCTGGGATTGTGTGGTGTTCTCCCATCCAAGCACCATTTGGTCTGCCTTGCTTGATTTTTGAGATCAGCCAAGGTCAGCCAAGTGCTGCCATCTAGCTGGCCATTTTGGAAAATACTTTTGTAATTAAATGATTACACTACACCTTTCTATATTCAATGTCAAACATTACTTGCAAACAGTTAAGGGATCTTTCTGTACTTTTATTTTGCTTTTTGCCTTTTCCCACCATTTCAACTTCCTTTCTCCCTATTTGTTTACTTTTTACTCATGTTATTGAAATTTAATAAATTACCTTAAAAACAAGAGAGAACATTAATCAAGGCCACTAACTTATTCTGTTGAAATTGAAAGATGTGCAGTTAACTAAGTGAAGCAGACTTTTAGGGAAAATAAATGATTATGCTATTATTTATTACTTTATTTATTTTTATAACAATAGATCACCAACCGTGCAATATGATTATACGTGTATTCAACATTCAAGTTCTGTTCATGTTTCATTTGTTTATACAGAAACCGTTTTTAACTCTGAATGTTTCACTACCTGTGGTTATGAAACCTCAGAAAAACTTTTAAGAAACTGCAAACATGGGTATTTATATTCTAAATCAGGGCTGTCAAACTCACAGCCCACAGGATGGATGTGTCATGCTCTGGCCACGCCCACCCTCACTTTAGCGAAGGGGGGAAAAGTTATGATACGTCACGTGACGACACGAGTTTGACACCTCTGTGCTAAATCATGTACAAGGACTTTCAAAACTGCTCATATACTATTTAACAGGATGGATGTTAAGATATCCAAAAGAAAGCATAAAATAAAAGTAATTTAAATTAAAACCCAAGTTGTTTTAAACTACTGCTCTAGCTGCCTGCCAACAGGCAAGCATTAAGTCATGGCATTGGCTTTTATGGGTGAGGAGCATTCTACCGTGTTCTCAATGGATGATGACGAGAAAGTCTGTAAATTTTCCATTATTGAATATAATACCAACTGCAGTCTTAAAAAGATCAGTGTGTGGAATTAAAGCCCTGAACAATTCCCTCATGCACTAAAATACTAGAAGACATATGAAATATATAAAACTGGAAAATATAAATATCCTTATTCATGATTAAGGAATTTACAAAATCTCTTGGTTTCAATTTAAAGAAGATTACTTTCCCAACACTCACTTTCTAACTATGATTGGGCATTATCACAAAAAAGCACAAAAGAAAAATTATAACCAAAGCAAGACAAAACACTTTCATTTGAAGCTACAGTAATCATATATTCTGCCAAAAGAAAAACAGTAAGCAAAAAGGAGAATGATAGTTGAATTTATTTACTGTATTTCAAACAATTTCTAGCACATTACTGTGAAAAAGCCAATGATTATTTTTATAGTTATGCAATGTTAGGTCAATATAATTATAATTCTATCTACCTGTAATGTGTAATTAGAAATAAATGTTTCATTTATATGCAAAATATTAAATTGCTATACAGATAGGATGCCATCATAATGCGTCATCCTTATGTTAAATTTCTGCAGAAACTATTTTTGTTCAGCAACATACTACATACAGTAAGTTTTTAAAATTTTGCTGAAATATATTTGCAATAAATAACATTTTTGAAATCTTTAAAGGTAGTTATTAGCCCTCTATATTACCAATGCAATGATAAATAATGACTGTACTCATGTACAAAGTAGAAATATGAATAAAAGTTTTCATTTCTTTGCATTACAGCCCGCTTAGAGAGGGCTGTAAAAGCACTATGAAGCGGTATATAAGTCTAAGTGCTATTGCTATCAAAGTATTTTACATCTAATAATTTATAAGCAATTGGTTTTATTATGGTAGCCCTAAACCAGGGGAGTCAAACTCGATTTGATTGAGGGCCACCTCAGGGTTGTGGTTACCCTTGGGGGGGGGGGAGGTAGGT
>JANHFK010004332.1:18669-29836 GCA_036250565.1 Sibynophis collaris
ATATTTTAAAGTTTTATATTTACTATTTTATTGTATTATATTGTTTTAATTATGTCTGTTCACCGCCCTGAGTCCCGCTCTGAGTCAATAAACCATAAACCATAAACCTGATCCGAGTATGTTGCAATATATGTTGATTACCAACAGTCTGAATTTTGATCAGATCACCATGGGGATGCTGTGACAATCATAAGTGTGAGGACCAGTTGTAGGTAACTGGTTCTCACAGTGTCCTAACATTTACTAAACAAACGGTTATAAGTTTAGGGCTACCTGTTTACTTGTAGTGCTGGACTACTTGTAGTGCTGGACTACCTATTTACTTGTAATGGAATATAAAGTGGGAACCTTTTTTCAGAAGCAACAATTTTATTTGGGTGGAAGGGCAAGCCAGTCAAGAATTACCAGTATGTATCTTCTAAATCAGCAGTCCCCAACCTCTCCAGCTTAACGGTGGAGGCAAACCCCTTGTGCAAGGCGTACTTCATGTGCAAGCAGGAGGGGAGCATCGTGCGTGAGTGCAAGTTCCCTCTGCTTGTGCAAAGAGCTTTGTGCACATGTGCTCAACTGCTACTTGCACGGCTCAGTCCCAAACGGGTTGTGGCCCAATACTGGGCCACAGCCCAGGGGTTCAGAACCCCTGTTCTAAATGCTGCCTAGGAAGCTACAGCCTTATGTGTTTTCAGTATGTGCAACACATGTAGGAAAGAGGTGCCAGGTTGATTGTCCAATTGCACTGAAAGTAGCTGCTGACAATCTATGTGGGATTATTCAACTATCCTAGTGATTTTAATCATACTTACTACTAGGTAAATGCACGGAAGAACATAATCTTAATTATCCTATTTTAAGAATAATCTGTATTAAACTCATTAGGATTTTTTCCATAATTTTTGTTAAAGATTTAGTAACAATAATAAGAGTAAAATCAACTCTGAAAAAGGAGAAATAGAAAGAATAAAAAGTGCTAAATAAAATAAAAAAGAGAAGGGTAAGATGAAGAAAAAGAAAAGGAATATATAAAGAGCCTTATCTTCATGACAACAAATAAAAACAAATTTAATAAGTCTTCACTCTCATAAAGTTACACATAATGTCTTCCCATAACACATTTCTAATTTATATGCAAATCATAAATCATCAGCTGTTCAATCCTGATGTCAGGAAAAAGTCTCTAAAGTGCTACCAGATGTGTATAGAGAAAAAGGTTTTATTTTAACCTTCATATGATAAATTAACCACATTGCTGACATTTCTGATATGGTAACTACTAATGTCTGGTCCCATTCTTAGAAAATCTCTTGAAGTATTTAGAATGTTAAAGCACTTTATGTCATTTTATAAGTTGCCATACCAACTGGAAACCAAATGCAAGTTTACACATTTTTTCTGTCTTGAATCTTTTGTCCGTCTAGTGTGTAATTTTTGAACTCATAGTCTTAAGTTTCTGTTACTACTTAGACAAAATATTTTAGTTCTCATGAAATGCTGTTTATTTAATTTAATCATTTACAAAAACTTACAGTAAAAGTCTCAATATTCCAAACTTATCTAGATCCTTAATTTGTGTATAATTTCCTTAGATCAAAATCTTAATTGAGTTTTTTGCCATTTATTTCCAATTCTTAATTTTTAAACTTATAGTCAGTTTTTCCTTTGTTCAGGAAGAAAGGTAAACTTACCAAGTGGCTTTTCAAACTTCTTGTTCCAAAATTCTCTAATAACTTTAATAAATAAATAATTTCAGAAATTGAATAAAAAGGTTAGCAAAGATGGTAAACATGATAAATTGATTTCTTCATCTCCTAGCACTCAGACTCACAGGAAACTTCTCTTATCTATCTGGAGCATGTGGTTGATCTTTATCTTTTCTTATCTTTTCTTGGTCCACTTGTTGGTTCTTTGGTCTTTGTTGCATCTTCTCTGCTTTAAGATGTGCTTAGTTCACCAGGCCTCCCCTGAGAAAGTCATCTCAGTGGGACTTATTTCCAAGGATCACAATAGTAACACAATACCATAGTTACTCAACCTAATCTAGATTTGAAGTACTATAATTATAAAAGATCTATGTATCTTTGTACAGTATCTCTAATAGTGTTTTTCTTTGATGCAGGTTTCTAGGAGTTCAAAATAGTATATGACAGTGATGGCTAACCTTTTTGCCGTTGCGTGCCAAAAGCGGGATGAGCACGGGGAGGTCGCGCATGCCCACACCCATAATTCAATGCGCCCCGCCCCCACACATGTGCATGCTCTCCAGAGGAGCCTGGGGAGAGCGAAAACGGCTTTCCGCACCCCCCTGGAGGCTCTCCGGAGGCCAAAAACAGCCTTTTTGCTGACTTCCGGTGGGACCGGAAGACCTGTTTTTCACTCTCCCCAGGCTCCAGAGACTTTCTAGGAGACTGGGGAGGGCGAAAACTGCCTTCCCCACACACCCCAGAGGCTGGAAATTGCCTGTTTCCTGACTTCCGGTTGGCCTGGAAGGCCCGCATGGCGTGCGCATGCATGCTGCAGCTGAGCTGGGACAACACTCACATGCCTACCAATATGGCTCCACGTGCCACCTGTGGTACGTGTGCCATAGGTTCACCATCATGGATATATGAGCTCAATAAGAACAATCCTTTAAATTTATTCTAAGCAGCACAAGTACATAGAGTTTTTCTCATTGAATCTGATTTCTATATTGTGTTAAAACATTTGGCTCATTTGGTTTGTTTGGGACTGGCCATTTATGGTTTATTTTTATTGAATCCTATTATTGTATTCCCCTCCAATAAATATTATATGTTCAGATACTCACAGAAATACATGTTTGAATGGGCCAAGACGCTATTATCCAATCTACTGCTCAGAGTAGGAATCCACCTTAGAGAATCCCTGATGAGTGGCCTGCTGGCTAATTGGCTATTGCTTCAAGACACTTCCTTCAATAATTGTTTCCACTATTAAATTGTTCTAATCATTATCAGCTGACATCTAATTTTTAATAAAGAGATAGGAGAACATTATTTTGTGTCTTGCACTCTGATACAATAGAAGCTGACTTTTACTTTCTGTTGTGTGTTCTTTCCTGTTAGTAGGAATCTTACTCATCTTTTCTCAAAACTGAAAAATTTAGCTTCCCATATTCTTTCCATGTAAGATTTAATTTCCAGTTCTTGATCATCTGTTTTGCTTTTCTCTGATTTTTTTCCCAGTTTCCCGAATTATTTCTTAAAATGTGGTCTCAGAACGCAAGTAGAATAAAATGGAAATATTACTTCCTGTGACTTGGAAATTTAATTTCTTTGGAAGCAGCCTAAAATTATGCTTGGCTTTTAGCAGTTGCCATACTGGTGACTCATATTCAGCATGTTATCATGTATAATTCTAGATATACTTTCACATGTACTGTTCCCCCATTACTATATGCTAGATTTCCTTTTCGGAGCAAAAAAAAAATTGAACTTATCTTCATTTAATGTCATTTTGTTCTTTTTAGTCTATTTCTTTAACCTTTCAATATAATTTTGCTTGCTGTTTCTCTGTTCTAATGTATTAGCTTTGTGATAACTTTTATGTCATCTACAGTTCTAATTAATACATGTTCCCTTTCTTTCTTCATCCAAGTTGTTCATGAAAATGTGGAAGAATACCAGACAGAGGATCTCTATCCTCTGATATCCTGCCTGATACCTCACTCTGGTTTGTATATATTTTTTCAAGTCCATACTGCAGTATATTATTAATTATAACTGTATTAATCAGGAGCACGTTATCAAATTATTTGATAAAGAAGATGTTGATGTATTTTGTCCATAGGGTTCCTCTAATATACTAGGATGAAACAAAATTAAAAACCAAATTTAACAATGGTTTGTTTTGATAGTGTTATGCTGAATATTAGTAATAATGCCATTAATTTCATGATAGACAGCAAACAATTTATTGTCAATTCTAAAATCTTCCCATTTATTGTATGTTGATCCCTGCATTTTTTTTACTTTCTCAAGGAAAACAGATGGTATTTGACTAGACAACTACTGTAGCAGTGCCTGTGGATGATTTGTAAATCCCTGTAAATTTGAAGATCAAGGTCCTAATCAGTGGTGGAATTCAAATTTTTTTACTACCGGTTCTGTGGCGTGGCTTGGTGGGCGTGGCTTGGTGGGCGTGGCAGGGGAAGGATACTGTAAAATCTCAATTCCCTTCCCACTCTAGGGGAAGGCTACTGCAAAATCCCCATTTGCCTCCAATCAGCTGCGACTCAGGAAGCAGATAATAGATGGGGGGAGGGGGGGGCAGTCAGAGGTGGTATTTACCGGTTCTCCAAACTACTCAAAATTTCCGTTACTGGTTCTTCAGAACTGGTCAGAACCTGCTGAATACCACATCTGGTCTTAACCCTTGCCTTATATTATTGTCAGGCCTGACTTTGAATCTTCCTCCATCCCCCAGCTTCTCACAATGGCTTAGTGAAAGATATACTGTTTTCAGAGAAAAGTGAGCCTTAGTAGAAATGGCATCATGCCTTCTTTTTGCTGTATATATTGACCAGCTGATATATTCATCCCTTTTTAAATTTGAATTGAGCTTGCCAAAGTTTGTCTCCAAGCTGATGTTGGGGTAATTAAAACCCATCATCTCTGTGTCTGCATGGTTTTCAAAAAGAATTTCCATTTGCTTTTGGAAGTGATAATTCACATCTCTTCTATAGGCTGAGTAGTAGTGAAGATAAAACATTCCTTCATTTATCAGAATCGTTTGTTTTCAGCAGGAACAACAAGTTCATTTCCTTAGATTTCTGAGCAGCTGTAACTATTTTTACCATAAAGTACATTTCTTCCTCAATTTTTATTGCTTCTATTTCTTTTGAACAAGTTTTACTTCTCACCTCTTACATTCTGAGAATCATTCTGCCAGGTCTCAGTTATCCTATTAACATCATGTTTATGTTTCTGCAACATTAGAATTTAAGCTCATTTCACTTATGTTACGTATTTTAAGCATGAGTATGTGATAGCAAAGGACATTAATTTTATTCTATGTTTGTTCTGGATTTCTGTCCTTAAACCTCCAATAATTCATCTTCAAAGCTCCTGATGACATTTAATATGCTTTAGCCAAGGACTTTCTTCCCGGTCTATGAAATATTATGTGGTAGCACTGGCTTTGCCATCCAGGTAACGAAGAAGCCAAATCTCTCCCATACATGGTCATTTGTATATGGTCATTTAATTGCAGTATTGTTATTTCTACACTCAGTCCTTTTCCATAACCTGGATCACATTTCCTGAGTTAAAGATGCAAGTTGGCAAAGATTTAGCTTCAGTTTCTTGTAATAAGGAGTCATGGCTATAGGTAGACTACAGGTAGTCCTTGACTTACAACATTTCATTTGGTGATTGTTCAAAGTTACAATGGCACTGAAAAAGGTGACCTCTGACTATTGTTCACACTTACCACTATTGCAGCATCCCTATGGTCATGTGATCAAAATTCAGACTTGGCAACTGCTTAACAAATCATTTGTATTTATGACGGTTGCAGTGTCCTTGGATCATGTAATCCATCTTTTGCGGCCTTTTGACAAGCAAAGTCAATGGGGAAGCCAGATTCATTTAAGAACCATTTTATTAACTTAACAACTACAGTGATTCACTTAATAACTGTGTCAAGAAGGGTGGTAAAATGGGGCAAAGCTCACTTAAGAACTGTCCCGCTTAGCAGCAGAAATTTTGGGCTCACTTGTGTTCATAAATTGAATACTATCTATATCTACTTTCCTCTTATAAGTAGGCTGTTTTCTTTTCTTTTAAACCTGATCCATTATTCTTTGTCTGAAGACTCAAGAGGTGTTTTTTTCTGTGAGTCCTGACAGTCAGTATTTCTGAGTTCCATTGTATTACAATCTTCTCCTATTATATCGAGTTCCACAGCTGTAATAGTTGGAATTAGGCATAATACTTCTTTTTAAAAGGTCATAAATGGTGCATATCTGTTTGGCAGATTTAGTTCTTGCCTAAACATGATCAAAATTGCAACAGAGGCAAAGTAAGAAACTAAGAGCTCTACAACTCATATCTGTTGTTTCTAATCTGTTGTTTTATTTGATAGTTGTACTGTACTTTTTGTGAGATGGAGAGCTGTACAAATTGGATAAATAAATAAAAAAATTCATTGGGCACTGGACTTGAAATGTGAAGAAGGTATAACAGTTTTTTAAAATTTCAATTTAGGTTAGCAATTGAAGACAAGTTGCTGGGATGTTAACAAGGAATCTGTTGAATATGCACTGCATTGGATTTACCCTGATTTATTGTCAGAATGTATATTCAAATAAGGCTGTAGTTTTTGATAATGGTACCTCTTAATTGAGTATATGATTATTCTTCTGGATTTTATCTCTCAGTTAAAATATTTTTACATGAAACTCTGTTTAGATTATTTATTATTGCACTACACTACACTACATTACATAATTACATTAGGTTACATTATTATTAAATTAACAGGAGTTTAGAACAAAACTTTATGTGATCGCCTCAATATTATGAGTTCAGTGTAAATCCATTATTTAAGTCCATCTGTGCAGAAATTTAGAAATGGATCTCATTTGTTTAATACGCATCAGGATGTTAGTTAAAAAACACTATTAACACCATCAGAAATTCCTTTATGAAGTTTTTGTACACATTTTATGTAAATATTATCTTATCTGAATAATATCTAAATTGAATTTATATAGCCTTCTTCCAGTGACTATCCTAAGATATGTTAAAAGCAAATGTAACATCACCTAGTTTTCCTTACCTATAATTCCTTAAAGGATTAAATAAATCCTTTAATTGATTTAAATATATCTGGACATAATGTCTACATGATACATAACACAGTACCTACAGATTGGCTTGTTTGAAGGATTTTGACATATCTGTATGCAATCTGAATTTTCATCAGATAGAAATAAATTTGAGTGTATTAAATGAGTGAGTCATGCCTTAAAGTAATGGTTTTTTATGCTGTTGAGGACCATTAAAAATAATTTTGCAAATGTATGGACTATGCAGTCTGTTTTTGTCTTTTAAGCATTCAGGGAATTCACATTTTTCAATGACTAAATTTATAGTAGCATTTGTGAATGATTCTCCGTTCCCTCTAAAGGCTCTTTGAAACTAAATTGTATGCCAAAAAATATTAGTACAGAATTAAGAATTAATTTAGCAGTTCAGAAATGAGCTGTATGCACCAAGACAAATTTCTTGTGTGTCCAATCACACTTGGCCAATAAAGATTCTATTCTATCTATTCTATCTAAGATGCCAAGTGGACTTTGGCCTAACCAGCTGATTGTGAGGGCATGTGGAGAAATGGAACTGATGTAGTGATTGAACTTCTCTTACCTGACAGTGCATATGTAAAGGTGTGTCTGAAGTTCTCAGCTGACTGTTGAAGATTTCCCCACATGCATTGAGTGATGGTCAACTAAACAGTAAATTAAGAATGACTATTATGGGGAGGCTGCAGGTTGCTACCAAATCAACATCCATGGACTCTCTCATTAGAATGAGTCTTAAAAGATTGCTGTAAAATTTCCAGTAAGTAGCATCATACAGACAATTAAAAGTAAATTCTCCTGCTCTTTGTTTTCTGAGACTAGGTGTCATATGTGATGTTCATAGAATCATAAAGCCGGAAGGGGTCACTGAAGTAATTAAATTCAAACATCTGTTGCAAGAATCCAGATATCTATCTAGTGTTGAACATATTCAATTAAGAGGCACATCACCATGATTTAATTTATTGTCCATAATGCTAGTAACCTTGCTTAATATTTAAGCAGAATCCACCTACCTGTAATTTAAATCCTTGTCTAAGTTTCTGGAGCAAAAGAAAAAGTGCTACCATAACCCCATTATCTTTGTCGTCTTTTATCCAGGGTAGAAGTTCCTAATAATTGACCATCTTTTTCTGTATCTTTCCCAAATTTTCATAATACTTTTAAAAGTTTTACCTAGAACTGGTTACAGATCTTTATTTTCTTCTATATATTGAAGATAATTTGTCATTCAAAAATCCACTTACCTCATTAGTTCATTTATGTCATTCTAGATACAACAGTTAAACTTTATTGATATATTTCTTTGAATTTATATGGCTGTCCTTGTAACAGTGACTCAGAACACCTAACATAGAATTAAAGCTAAATCATCACCATCATCATCGATAGATGGACAAAAATGCTAAATCCTGTTTAATTATCTGGCTGACTGCAATCAGCTTACATAAACTTTAAAAGTTTCACTCAATCTTTCGGTAGACAAATATTCAGCTGAACATTTAGTATGGAATTGAGTATCATAATGGATTGGGCCAAATTATAAATCAGGAAAAGATGAAGAAAGAGTGCCTTTATTCTTAGTTTAAGAGCAATTTTGAAAAATAGTGATCTAACAGATTATGGGGACTGCAAAACAATCTTCGGTGCTGTATGTTAAACATTTAATTTATTATGTATTTCTAGTGCAGGTAATCCTCAATTTACAACCATTCGTTTAGCAACTACTGAAGTTACAACACCGAAAAGTGACTTTCAATCAGTCCTCGCACTTACAACCATTGCAACATCCCCACAGTCACATGATCAAGTCCAAGTACTTGGCAATTAGTGTGTATTTGCAATACTTGTAGCATCCTGTGTGATGTGAGCACCATTTGAGATCTTCCCAACCAGCTTCTGACAAGCAAAGTTAATGGAGAAAGCCAGATTTGCTTAATGACCACATGATTCACTTAACAACTTCAGCAATTCACTTAACTGTGGCATAAAAGGTCATAAAATTGGGTGCATCTCACTTAACAACTACCTTGCTTGTCAATGGAATTCTGGCTCTGATTGTGGTTGTAAGTTGAGGACTTATCTAGTACTGAATATTATGGCATGTTAGCATGTATGATATTGATGCTCATGGTAATACAATGCAATTCTGATTTAGCTTCTTTAAGGTGTATCTTCCTGATTCTGCCATTGTTCTTAGTTCTGGTACCAGAAGCCTCATCTGATAATATGACTGAAATCCGAAATGATTATAAGAATGTTCTAGTCAACATCATTATTGATATGGTGGGTAGCATTTTTTTTGCATTTAAAACAAAGCTACAATATTTCTTTACAAGACAGTTTTAACATAGATGAGATATCTGAAGAAATGACATTAGAAATGATTTATGTAGAACTTGCAGACAGAAAGATAGTACTGGTCAAGAAAAAAAAACCTTAATAAGGGGAATGAGATGATGGGATTTAAGCCTGTCTTCCACAGCTTATAAATACAGTGATGGAAATGTAGATCCTATTGCAGTGGTTCATTTGAGTCAAATACTGCCTGATCTAGAAAGAATTACTTCTACTGTCATTTTTTCCCTCGCTCAAGGCAAATGTATTGGCTCCCCAGGTCAGCTTGTATTTCATGTAAATTAAGCTTTGCTTGATGAGTTTTTGATATGGATTACAATCACCTGAATTCCTGCCAGAATATGCAAACATGGGCATCAAACAGGGGACCTTACATGAACAATGGAATTTGTTCAATAAATTGGACCAAATATCTGGATCATCCTCTCCTTCCCTGCGGTTTTATAAGACCTACAATAAGACTTGATTTCCAAAGTGAGCCAAATTTTTAGATTTATAGGAGAGAATAACTTTTTTTAAAGCACTTGGATTATGCAATGACCCAGCATTAGTTCTTAGTCCTTTTTCTACAGGATTCAGACTAGATTGAGTAACCAGTCTGCTCCTTATAGTAAGTATGTACGTAAATATACTAGTAAATTAATAATTTTTTTTAAAACCTAGAAATTGCCTATCCATCAAAATGAACATGAGTAACAGTTACTTCAAAGAAATATAAAGTGTCCCCTGAGCTAGAAATTGAATAGTGCCCTATTCCAAACCCAACTATAGGTAGTCCTTATTTAGTAACCATAGTTGGGACTAGCAACTTTGTTCTTAAAGTGAAGTGATTGCTAAATGAAAAAAATAATGTGACCACAACTATGCTTAGGATCTTACAATTGTGCTTAGGATTTTATTTCAATTTATTTTTCTTTTACTTTTCCTGGGAAGGTTGCAAATGCAGACATAAGTTGCAAAGTTACTTTTCTGTCATTGTTATAAGGCATTCACTAAGTGAGAATTATTTATAAGATCTTTGCTCATACTGTGTGTATCTGTTATAAGGAAAAAAAACCCTGAACTACTCCCCATAAGAGATATTTTTCTTTGAAAGACCCGTGAAATAATGTATCTATAAATCCGTAGTCTTTGTTTTTGATATTGAATGTATTCTACAGACTAGCATGCAATGCTATACAAAAAGATGGAGTTGGTTGGTCACTTTGCCAGGAAATTCTATTTGTGTGTCCAGCTTTTTGATTTCAGATACTTATTTGATTTTTGGCAATTTTGGTGAGTAAGTATTACTTAGTATTGTATGTCAATCAAAACCTCTTAATTTTCTAAGTGCTGGCTCATAAAATTAAGATTGCTACTAAATATTGATGACTTTCATTTTTTAAAATTCTGTTAAAATAGCCTTTATCCACTATGCTGTTTTCTAAACTCGCTGAAAAAAAGGCAACCAGCATGTCTGAGTAGAAACAGAATATTTGCAGAGCTTCAGGTACAGAGGATAGGCTTACAGTATAGTTTTCTATTAAAAATATATATTCATTTATTATTTTTAGTGCTAATATGTGATATTTTTAATAGGATGGTTTTTTTAAAGCATTATTTTTTATTTTATAAATATGTAGTGATTTTGGTACATTGTGTTAGGATTTGTTTTGTTGCTGTCTGAGAATTGGTCACTGGATTGGACACTGGAATTAAAATGTTTGTGCTAAGATACTTCGGAACCTCTCCCACTCACCCTCCATTGCAAATTATAGAGTCCTTTTACAGGCCAAATAGATTTCTTTCAGGAGAATAAGAAATGATTTTGCAGATTTGTCACTATGCTGTGGCCCCATAACCCCAAATCTGCTTCAGGGTTGGGAACTATTCACAGCAATCATGAAGTCATTGTGCAAGGACATATATAGGTAAGAAAAAGAGCCTTGGTAGTACAGCGGTCTAAAGCACCCTGTTATTAACACCAGATGCCTGCAATTATTGCAGGTT
>JANHFK010004332.1:73645-91174 GCA_036250565.1 Sibynophis collaris
TTCTCACCTTCTCTTAAAACTACCACCAAAAGGCATGATCTTCCAAACTAAAAACCAAGATATACATCAAATACAATGAGCTTAACACAGTAGAAGAGTAAAATTGGGAAAGACTATATTTTCTGGATCAAAATCTCTGATCCTTTAAATATAAAGATATATAATAGTGTCATACTACTATTGTTAAATTTATATCCCACTTTTCCTCTGGAAATCCAAGGGAACTTTTTAAATTGAATTTAACTCCACAGCTGAGTTCTGAAATGAAATACTGGGTAACTTAGCAAATAATTCTAAGCAAACAACTCCTTTAAAGCAAACAACAGTGGGACTCTTGATATTAATTTAGTCCAATGTCACATACTAATTATCCTTATCAGACTGCTTATTTACAGCAATCTGTTAAGGTGGAAGCTGACAATAAATCTTGTTTTCATGACCTACATAAAATTGTAATCACTAAGTGACAATGAATATTCTGTATTAATCAATTAAAGATGCTTTAAAGCCTTTTCATGCTAGCTGCATATTATTATTGCTTTGCACACCACATCAGTGTTAATTAAAAAATAAAATCATTTAAACAAATTAAAAAATGATGAAACTGATCTTATATGAAAACAATGGGCACAGCCTTGAGTATATGAATTTAAATATATGCATAGAGAAATCAGAAATCCTAACCCTGTGGATTATGAAAATGTCCTACTTCTTTACCCCAATAAAAGATTAGCCACATTTTGTCTAGGTGGTAAACTGTAATTAATACAAAAATAAAGTGAAAACTTCTGAACTTCCTTTTGTTATGACAATCTGTAGAAAATGGGGAAGGAGTTCAATTTATTTTTTATGTATTTTTTATTTTTTATATAGTGGTATTCATCAGTATTTTGGAATCCATTGTTCCTTATAAGGAAACATACACATGCAAGTTCTGAACAAACAAAAAAATCCCTACATTAATGGTTTATTGACTACAAACTGACCATAGCCATCTGGTTAAAGGTATTGGGACAGAAATCAGGAGACCGTGAGTTGTAGTTTTGCATTAAACATGAAACTAGTTGGTGACTGTGGGCCTGTCACTCTCTTGCAGGCCTAGGAAAAAAAGCAATGTCATGCCACTTAAAAAAAATGTTGCCAAAAAAACTGCATGGACTATATGGGTCCTATAGAGTTGGGTAGACAATAACTTTTAATAATATTAACTATCATCATTATGGAAAAATAACTACTACCTTGTGAGAATGGCAATGCATTTGACTGTGTGTAGTTTTTAAAATTAGCTTAAATTTCAATTTGGGCCCTGAATAAGGGGGTGTCAAAAGTAATGTGTTGTTGGGGCTACATTGCTAAGCCTTGCTATACAAAATAGCAGCTGAAACAGAAATAGTGTTAGGATTTCCTAATGTAGCAGTGTTGTAGGCAAGTCCTTCCCTTTGCCCCTGTATTTGGAGTTTATCTGATATTCACTGAGTTTATCATTTACCTGCTCATAAGTTCGGCTAACATTTATCTTGCCATAAGGCAAACAATACAATATTTATATTTAATATTGCATAACTGCGTAAATTCACATAAATGCAAACTTTTGGAATAGATATAGTAGAAATGCACAGCAGTTGGAAAATCTAGGATTTACAGAGTCTATTTTTCTACTATAGCTATAATCCTGGTTTAAGGATTAAAATGATATTGAGAAATAAAATTTAAAAACTGATGTTATTATCCAAGCCCATATTTTATGTCTATGGGGTAGAAAAGACATTACAAAATTCTAACTTTCATTTAATGCTTATATTTAAACCAAAAAAAAAAAAAAAGGTGAGAGGAGGAGGACACAATGAAAATAGTATTAAAAACTTGGAATACTTATAGATTTAGAATAGTATCCACAATATGATCTAATTAGCAAATTGTCACTGCACCTTTTGTCCAAATACTTTTGAAATAAAACAGGAATCATCAGAGATGGATGTCTATGGTTCTTCTAACAACATTTGAAGGAACCAGCACATTACTTTTCTACTATAATACACTAAACATTTGTCCAATCTGGTTTTACTGATTCAAATTGATCAATTACAATATCTGTAAAAGGAAGCAGGTGCATTTAAAAAATCTGGAAGTCAATTCAGCAGGTATTTTTATATCAGGCTCATCTTTCAAAACAGGTATGAACCAGCTTTGCTTCAAAGGGAAAATTAATATACTGAAAGCTTAAAAGAGAACCAATAAAGAAACGGTTTTTCAATTATTTCCATAAATTATCCTACTAGTGATAAAGAGGATTTTAGCAAGGATGTGGAATAGCAATTTAACTTTCTAATATGACGCACCTCTTTCAGAATTACTCAGCAAGCTAGTTTCAGAGAAAATATTATTCATATTCAATTTTTAATGCAAACAACCATTTAAAGCTTGATGCATAAGAAAACTAATTGGTTTGTTGTAGTGTTATGTTTGTTTTCCAATTATTGAAAATATATTCAAAATTAGGAGAATAATTTTTCCAAAAAGGCTGCCTAAAATTATTTAAAATGGATATAATTTATATGTGTTCAATAAACTGTATGAATTACTTTATTTTATACAAAATCTTTGCAAATGTACCTATAATTTATCCTTGCTTTTCCATTTCTTTCCAGAAACAAATACTAATTTTCTCAAGCTATTTCAAAGGCTTCCAAATTTCTAGAAATATTATTTTTTGGTATGCATTCAAACCAGATTCTGACCAAACAATATACTCACCAACAGTGTGTTTGCTTTCACTGGATTCAGTTCCAGTTTATTGTGTGATCATTTGAAATTGATCACAACAGATTTTGTTAAGACAGTGTATTAAATAGCACTACAAAGCCTTTAGAGGACATGCATCCACACACAGTTATTAACATTTTGCTGAGATATTGTTTAGCAACCTGGATTTTGCTTAGACATCATCCAAGATTTCTGTATGTTTCTGAAAAACTGCCACAATCAGAAATAAAGAATAGCCTATTTTTAAAGTGTTTATATCTTTATGAGATATCTTCAAAACAACACAGCCTTAGAACTCTTATGTTCTTCCCCAGCTTTTATTTGAAATTTATTTGACAATTCAAGTACCAAATGCCCTTGCTTTGCTGCCTACAGATCACATTACCTGTTGTTGTTTAGCGCCTTCTGATGCTTCATGGTCCAGTGAATATAATATTACCAGGACTGTCTGACATTTAACCTACTTCTTGGAGTTCTTATAATATCATATTTGTGCAATCATTGGTACTGTCTTGTCATCATGCCTTTGGTTAATCAGTTCCTGGCACATATGTAGATACAGGAAAGTATGTATATGAGAACAAAGTCATTTGTCATCAGTTCATAAAAGCCCCAAAGATGACACTGTTGCTGCTTATTTGATTCTACCCTAGAGCAATTTAAACTTTGTTTAAATAAAGCCCAATGCATTCAAAATATAAAATCACTTAGTGTTACAAAAGAATTGCCATCAACAGATGAATTAAATGTACATAAGTACACAAGTGCAAAAATGTGTGCTACACTGGAATGTGCAGACTCTGGTAGATTTCTTTTTATCCATGTTATCAGTGAAGGAAGGAAGGAAGGGGGAAAAGAGTACTGTACAGCAAATAAATAATCTGCTGCACAGATTGTATCAATGGAAGATATTTTATTTCTGAAACCATGATCAGCATTACCCAGATAGATTGTCAGTAATAAATTAATTGCACTTCACAAGGACAGGTAGCAATATTGGACTTACTTTGAATAGATTGAACTCATCCTGTTGAGAAACTTGAAAGTAAGAACCTTGGATAAAGGTGAGTATTGTTGAAGTCAATGAGAGTGTAGTTGAAATAACTCAGTAAATAAATGACTTTTCTCTTCATCAGAGGTATAAGCAATTTTAGTAACTTATCACTTTTTCTTAAAGTACAACAAATTATCTCTCCTTCCCATAGATCATCTCTTATCTATAAACAAATCTTTACACCTCAACTTAAAATCCTAGTCAATAAAAGTTCCTTAAGAGTTACCTTATCTATTTTAACCTTAATCAAATAAACCAACTTTATATTCCTTCCTTTTAACAATCTTGATTTTTAATTCCTTCAAATAATGCCCTAGATTTCTTTTAATTTTTTTCTTGTCCCTTTTTACAAAATCCTTCAAAAATTTAATCTCTTTTATAAATCAGTATAAGAAAGTTACCCGGGTCACTCTTCTGGTGTTATTTGTATACACATTTTAAATATTAAGTTATCCAGTATATTATATATCCAGTATAGCATCTTTTTCCATATCATTCTTATAACCTGTCATTTTAAAAACTATTTTCAACTCAGTTTCAATCTTGTCAGGTAAAATCTGTTCCTCTTCCATAGTATCTTTTAGACAGAACCTATCTATAGAAGCAGATACTATTAAAATTAACTTCTGGGCCCACTGTTGACAAGTATTTGATATGGTTTGATATATGACCTGCCCAAATATTAAAACTCAAAAGTTGCACATGCTGGAAAGTCCCTAATCTATTTGGATTAAAATGCAAGTAAATAAATGAAATAAGTGGCTTTGCATAAGAAGAAGGGTTTTTTTTTTTGTTATGCTAAGATCAGTTTCTGGTGTCTGCATGGATAGTGCATTTAATTTTCTATTTAAAAGTGATTCATCAAAGCTGTTTCTTTTTCAATTTGCACTATAAAAGAGATCCTGCTGAGTAAATGCACCAGATTAGAAACCAGGAGACTGTGAGTTCTACTCCTACTTTATGCATGAAAACTAGTTTGGTAACTTTCAGCCAGTCATTCTCTCTTAGCCCAACTCACCTCATAAGGTTGTTGTGGGGAAAGTAGGACAAGGAAAGAATATTAGGTATGTTGGCTACCTTGAATTATCTATAAAATTATAATTGTTCAAGTATTAATTAAGTCTGACCATTCTAATGTTTTCCAACCATAATCCAATTGCTAAATAATGAACATCACTTATAGTTAACAGATCTGCTACCTGGAGTGATTTAATTTTGTTATTAACTGAATTCTCTGGGCAAATGACAAAACAAAAAAATAGAAGCAAGATTAAAAACCCACACACTGAAGAACAAAACAGAAAAAAGGAAACCACCAGCAGGGAAAAAGATATACTGTAGATGAATTGACTAGGAGTATGCATATAAGGTACAAAACTCCCTGGGAAATGCGATTAGCTAGTCGAATTGGATACCACTAACATTATCCACTTTCCTCAGAGAGGGCATTCAACGTACAAAGTCCAATACATTTAAGAGGTACTGACTAAAGGAAGGCTCATTTAAAGAAGTGAGTGGATATGTCTCCTTCAAGAATAAATTAATATGATAGTCCATTAAGATAAGAAGCTTTTTTGGAGCAAAATCCTACATCCTTTTCTGTCTTTTCCCAACTCAAGTAGTTATACAGTTGAGCTTTTTATTTATTT
Organism: Sibynophis collaris; assembly: GCA_036250565.1. Classification (NCBI taxonomy): domain Eukaryota; kingdom Metazoa; phylum Chordata; class Lepidosauria; order Squamata; family Sibynophiidae; genus Sibynophis; species Sibynophis collaris. The sequence continues at coordinate 79,112 of JANHFK010004332.1, forward strand.
ATTGCTAGCTTAGCTATGCCTTTGCTTCTGTTGCTAGGCAACTCTGTAGTATAATTTATGCTATTATTTCATCAGGAAGGCCTGAACAGGCCTTTTGCTGTTTCCAGCATTGTTACATGGGATCATTACAGTTCTTCTCACTGCATAGGACAAAAGCCATTATGAAATTACATTTAAATCACATTGAAAAAAATGGGATTTGTTTCTTTTAGTAAACAACGAGAAACTAACATTTCTGATAAAGTGCAAACTTAGAGATTTCATGCTTATTTAATGAGAAGGCAACAAATACTTTATTAGATACTTTTAGCAACAGTTGCTAAAATAGATATGTTATTGAACATCTTTACCATTGTTGAAATGGGCATTGTCTTTCCGGAAGGCCCGTTCTCAGTGGCTGCTGAATAGTCCAGGAATGGTTATAGCTCTCGTCTGATTGGCTGAGACTGAATTGAATTTGCATGAAGACACTCCCACTCGTCCCTCTGTCTCCAGTTTTTTCGTGAAGGAGATGAGTCTGAAAGATATTCTAGAGAAGGTAATACAGTCCCCCAAGCATGCGCATATCAGCCCAGGTAGAAGGACAAGTGAGTGAGCAGACCCAGGGCCAGAGTAGGGTGGGGCTGGACTATTCAGCAGCCACTGAGAACGGGCCACAATGCCCATTCTCCAGTGGAGCTGCTGAATAGTCCAGGAATGGGATCTACCAAAGCCGGAAGGACCCTTGGGTGGGATTCAAGGACCTGGGGCTGCCGATGCTAGGTGTACCTGTTGGAGGACCTGTCTGCCAAAGGAGGCATCCGCCGAGGCGAAGGCATCCAATCTATAGTGTCTAATGAACTGGGTAGGGGTAGCCCAGGTGGCCGCCTTGCAAACCTCCTCCAGGGAAGCTTGAGTGACCCAAGCGGCAGTGGTAGCCATGCTCCTGGTGGAGTGGGCCGTGAGGTGACGTGGGATGGGTAGGGCTTGTGAATGGTAGGCCAGGGCAATGCACGCCCTGATCCAACGTCCAATGGTGGCAGAGGAGACCTTGGATCCCAGGGAACTGGGGTGGAAGGCGAGGAAAAGGGCCTCTGAACGGCGGTGGGGAGCTGTACGTTTGAGGTAGATATGGAGGGCCCTGCGGACATCCAGGGTATGCCATTGGTGTTCCAAAGGATGGGATGGATGCGGGCAGAAGTTGGGGAGGACTAACTCCTGCCTCCTGTGGAACAGGGAGTTCACCTTCGGGATGAAGGCGGAGTCGAGTCGGAGGACGACCCTGTCTACGTGGAATATACATAAGTCTGAATGGGAGGAGAGGGCCGCAATCTCAGAGATGCAACGGGCAGACATCACCACCACCAAGAAGGCAGTCTTGAGGGTCAGGTGACGTAGGGAGGTAGTCTGGAGGGGCTCGAATGGGGGACCTGTTAGGGCCTGCAGAACCTTGGGAAGATCCCAGGAGGGGAACCTATGGACAACGGAAGGCTTGAGGTTAGTTGCCTCCCGTAGGAAACACCGTAAGGTGGGGTGTTGCAAGAGGGAGGGATGCGGGGGAACCCGGATCACAGGGGCCAGGGCCAAGACCTGCCGTTTGATGGTGTTAATAGCTAGACCCTTGGACAGACCCCTTTGAAGGAAAGACAGTATCTGGGCAATGGAGACCTCTGTAGGGGAAATGCCCTTGAAGCTGCACCGGCGGACAAATTGTCGCCACGTAGCATCATAGATCCTGACGGTGGACGGGTGCCGGTCCGCTAGGATAGTTGCGATGACCTCATCAGACAAGTGCTCTTTCATCAGCAGCTGCTGCTCAATAGCCATACGGTTAAGTGTAGCCACCGTGGGACTGGGTGTTCCAGTGACCCCTGTGGAAGGGAGACAATCTCGGGAGGAATCTTCCACGGCCGAGCGATGGATAGGCTGATGAGGTCTGCGAACCATGGCCTGCGTGGCCAGTGTGGCGCTACGAGGATTAGTGTCGCTCTCTCTCTCAGTAGCTTCTGAATGACTCGTGGAATCAGAGGAATGGGAGGGAAGGCATAGAGCAACCCCCGCGGCCAGGGCAACCAGAGGGCGTTGGTGCCCTCTGCTGACAAGGTCAGGAAACGGGTAAAGAACCATGGAAGCTGTGTGTTGGAGCGGGGCGCAAAGAGGTCTATCTGTGGCTGACCGAATCTGGAGCATAGCTCCTGAAAGATGTTGGGGTGAAGCTGTCACTCTGCGTCCTTGATCGTTATGCGGCTGAGGAGATCTGCCATTACGTTGTCTGTGCCCGCTATGTGGTCCGCCCGTAAGGAGAGTAGGTTTGCTTCCGCCCAGTTGCAGAGCAAGGTCGTTTCCTGCATGAGACGGCGAGACCGGGTTCCTCTCTGGCGATTGACATGGGCCTTTGCGTTCACATTGTCCGTGAGGACGAGGACGTGTTGGTTGTGCACTGACTGGCTGAAGTGAAGGAGAGCGAGGCGGATGGCCCGAAGCTCCAGTACGTTGATGTGCGAAGATGACTCCATCTGTGGCCAACGGCCTTGAGCTCTGTCCGGCGGCATGTAGGCCCCCCAGCCATACTGGCGCCTGTCATCAGGGACAAGCGATCTTGCTCCCGGAAGGAGCAACCCCTGTCTAGGGCCGGTGATAGCCACCAATGCAGGGATTGGAGGACCGGAGGAGTGATAGTGACTAAGGTGTGCTGGTTCTGAGGACGTCTGCACTGAAGCGGCAGAAGTAGCCATTGCAGTACTCGTGAGTGAAATCTTTCCCAGGGAACTATGTCCAGGCAGCAAATCATTTTTCCTACCAAGGTGGATAGGGTGGCGAGGGATGACTGCGGGTGGAGGAGGATGTCCTTGACCATGGACTGAATGCTGGTTCTTCTGTCCGGTGAAAGAAACACCCTACAGAGACGTGAATCGATGATGGCCCCGAGATGTGAGATTCGGTTGGTTGGCTCCAATTGGCTCTTCGGAGCGTTGACTAGAAAACCGTGGTTTCTGAGAGCCAACAGTGTTGTCTGCACATCCCTGATAGCTCGCGAGTGGGTGGATGCGAGGACGAGGATGTCGTCCAGATAGGCCTGAACTCGGATGGGAGTGAGGCGCAGGTGTGCCGTCACCACTGCTAGTAGTTTCGTGAAGGTACGGGGCGCAGAGGCAAGGCCAAAGGGGAGCGCTCTGTACTGGAAATGTCTTGTGCCGTATTGAAATCTGAGGAAGCGACCATGTGCAGGTAGAATGGGGATGTGAAGGTACACCTCGGAGAGATCGATGGAGGCCATGTAGTCTCCCTGCCGAATTCCCTGTAGGATGGATCGTAGGGAATGCATTTTGAACCTGCGATAAACCAGATGAGTGTTGAGCGATTTCAAATCTAAAATCGCTTTCCAGCCCCCCGATGACTTGGGAACGATGAACATTATTGAATAGAATAGAAGCCTTTCTGCTGGAACTGATGTGGAACCGGTTTGATAGCCTCGACATCGAGGAGGTGTTGAATGGCTTCTTCCATCAGAGCCCGCTTGTTGGGACTGCGGGAGACTAAACATTGCACAAAGCAGTCTGGGGGGTTGGAGCGGACAGCCCAGGCAAACGGTGTTCAGGGCCCAGGTGTCCATGGTCGTCCATAGCCATTAGTCGACGAAGTGGTTCAGGCGACCGCCGAGCGGGAGACTGGCCACATCCTCATCGTTGACGGCGAAAGGACTGGTTGCTCAAACCTCGAAAGGAGTGCTTTGACTGGGAGAATTGACGATTGTCCCTAGGAATCTGTCTGTCCTGAGGGCGGTCAGATCTGGGGGTATATTGATGAGGTTGGAAGAAGGTTTCGCGATTGGAGCCACGAAAGGACTGACGACAGTAAAATGGAGCCAGACGACGGTCAGTCCGTCGGGTTGCTGAGAGCAAGACCTTCTGTTTGTCGCGTGTCTCGACCAATATTGGGGAAAGAGACTCCCCAAATAAGGCATTACCCGCGTAAGGGGCGGAGGCCAGGCGCCACTTTGATTTCACATCTGCTGACCAGTTCCAGAGCCAGAGGAGACGCCTGGAGGCTACCAAGGAAGCTAGGGCACGGGAAGCATGTTTGGCTGCTTGGAGAGATGCATCGGCAGTGTATTGTGTGGCTGCAATCAACTTACACAGATCCTGATGGTCACGATCATCTTGTGAGCCCACATGTGCCTGAAGCTGGCGTAACCAGATGAGAGAAGAGTGAGCGATGAAGGATGCCGAGGTGGCGGCCTTGATCCCGCATGCGGCTGCTAGATGTATTTTACTCAAGACCATCTCTGACTTCTTGTCTTCAGCCTTTAATCCCTCTGCAGGGTCACTGGCAATGAAAGGCGAGGGAGAGGCGAGCGCTTAGATAGGTTCATCTATGTCAGGCAGCTGGAGAGCTTGAGATAAGTGGGGCGCTATGGAGAAAAAGCGCTTGTCGCTGCTGCTTGGTGTGGGAAGAGTGGTGGGTAAAGACCACGGTTCCTTAATAACGTCTAAGAAATACTTGGGAACCAGACTGTATTCCTGAGGAGCAGTGGGTTGGGAAAACAGCCCTTTGTCACGCCCTTGTGAGGAGAAGGTTGGTTCTGGTGTAATGTCATCCTACTCCAGGGCTGCTGCAGCCCGGGCTTTGTGTAGGAGAGATTTAAATAGGTCAGGAGGAAAAAGACCTGTAAATGGAGGCACTTCCGGTGTGAGGCCTTGGTCATCAAAGAGCTCAAGTTCTCTCTGGAACTCACCTTCCTGTGAAGACTCCCCATTGCTCTCAATGGCACAATGAGGAGACTGCTCCAGAGAACCAGGCAGGCTGGGAGGAGAGTAGACATGGGCCCTCGAAGTGGTAGCACACGGTTCCAATGGAGAGCTGCGCTGTGCCATGCCAGAGGCGATTCCAATAGAAATGGCCTGCGAAATAACTTGGAGAACATCGGGGGGAAGGTTAGTTAAGAGCATTTGGTTCAGAAGGCTGAGGGAGACCAGCTGATGAGATGGGGTCCCAGTAAGCGGAGGTGGCGGCTAGCCAGCCGCTTCTCTGGCTGAGAGGGAAACCTGGGGAGCCCCCCAAGTCCCTGGAGCCACGTGCGGCTCAGTTAAGAGTCCAGGCAGTGAATCCGGCTGGAGAAGAAGGAGGTTGAGGGAACCCTTGAATTTTGGAAAGGAAGTTGTTTTAAAAGGAAAAAGGTGTCTTCAGCTAGAAAAGTCCAGGAATGGAGCTCTGGAAAATCGTCTCATTCCATTGACTGAGCCAAAAAAACTGGAGACAGAGGGACAAGTGGGAGTGTCTTCATGCAAATTCAACTCAGTCTCAGCCAATCAGATGAGAGCTATAACCATTCCATTCAGCAGCTCCACTGGAGAATACACCTTTCACCCTCTCTTTGATACATGAAGAAAGCAGAGAAAAATTTCAAGTATTTCATGCAGTTATTTTATCACCACATTTAACTGTACCTTAAAAATGATGTTTGCTGATGGTATTTAACTTCTTGTTCAATTACAGTCCAGAATCAGTCTCTACATAGCTCTATAATTAACAAATACAAACTGATTGTAGTTGGTCAGTCATTTGTAGCTTGGTATTTCTAGAGGCTCAACATACACCTTTTATGTCTTTTATACATTGCATCAATTGTATCTTGCTCTGAACTGTTGTCCACCAATACTGTCAGTAAGAATTAAGTATGCAAGACAAAAAATAGATCACAGCACTAGGACACTAACACTCTGATAAATGAGTAGAATGAGACCGATTTCCTCTCTTCATTCTGGCTGCCAAGATACAAGCAATGATTGGGTTGGATGTACTTTGAGTCTCTCATGTAATATCTGTAGGCAGAGCTCCTTTGTGTCATCCTGACAATAGCCAGGTGCCTTCCAGGAAATACAATGGAAAAATGGCCTGTTCTGGTGTTATCTGGTTCTGTTATGCAAACTCAGCTACTTTATATTGTAAACCATGTTTATAATGTGTATTGAATGAACACAACCAATTGTGATTTAATCAGCAATACTTAATGAAGTAAATCATGGTTTCATGTATGTATGTATGAATCCATGAAATTATTTCCTCCATAAGGCAGATTTGTTTACAAATATGAGACTTGTACCATTACTTAATGTCCAACTTCTTTGTGATAGTTCTACATATACAAAAATTTCTGCAAAAATATTGCATGATCAGAGTTCTTTTATTCAACGCACTATGACCCTGATGGTGAACCTATGGCACGCGTGCCACAGGTGGCACGCAGAGACCTCTCTGCAGGCACATAAGCTGTCGCCCCAATTAAGCTTTGCCAGGTATTTGCGCGCTTCTCCCACCGGCCAGCTGGTTTTCAAATCTCTGCTGCACATGTGGGGGGAGCATGCGGGAAATGCCTGTGCATGTGCGGGCCCCCAAGATGCACATGTGGGGTAGCGCACGCATGTGTGGGACATATGTGTCGGGTCGTGCGTCCCATACATATACGGTGTCATGCATGCATGCAGGGGACAGGCATATGTGGGGGGGGGTCGCACGTGTATTGCATTATGGGTGCGTGCGTGTGCACTTTTGGCATCGGTACCAAAAAGATTAGCCATCACTGCACTATGATATAGACTTGGAATGGGTTGATGAATCAGTTCTTTAGAAGAGTAGAGTCCTAAATTGGACTAGTTTACTTTTCAATAACAGAATTTGCCACTTCATGATAAATGAGCATATTTCAGCCCAAGTATTTGGTTTTGTACTGTGACATATGGTGTTATTACATTTAATATTTCTTGCTTTGTTCAGGATAGCACTTTTTGGAACCTATTGGAAACATAAGTTATTTTATAAAATATTTTGTGAAGAACTCTTGTGTATAAATTAATTTGATTGGAAACATATTCAAATTACCCAATTAATATTTTCCAAGCCTCAATTCAGGGGTGAGAGTAGCATAAAAATTAAACGGAAATAGAAATGCAGATGTCTGTATATTTTAGTATTCAAATTTGAATAAATTCAAAGGATAAACTATATACAAGTGCCAATTCTTCTCAGACTCATATCTTTTCCCAACCACCATTAATTTCCTCTCTCCTTTCCTTCTACTGATTCTGCATCCCCCAGCATGGGAAAGTGAAGGAGCACACATCCTACCCTTGACCTAGATTGTGGCACTTACCAGAAATTAAAAGATTATAAAAATTTCTAAAGTGGGGAGCCTAATGGAGTACCTACTGGAGATCTCTAGCATAAAATATACTGATAGTTTTATTATGAACAAACTACATGATGTAAATCATATGTTGGGATGCTGGGCTTTCCAACCTCTAAAGAAGGGACAGAAATGACCACTTATTTGATCAAACTTATACCTACTGTAAAGCACTGAAATCCTGGTGTCATTTCTTTAGGTAATATTACGCCATCATCTTGCCCAATACATTTCCTATTCCGATGGCTGAATAAAGCTCACAGTCCAGCATTAATGGTTACTGAGCAATATTCATTAATTATATTGTTCATATTGATAGTAAAAAAAATCAACTTTAATCTTAGTCTCATTACTGGGATGATAAAGGATTTTAATGTGTAATATACTTGTGAATCAGAAAGAAATGACATAAAAATTTGAAGAAAAAAGTATTCTTGGTTAGAATGGACTAGGACCTCTCAAATAAGTAGGGACAAAGCAATAAGAAAGATTGCTTATGGTGAACAATGAGAGAGCTGGTTTCTAAAAATCACAGAAATACAAAATGCAGTAAAGTAAATATAAGGGACAGACATAAATGAGATACAGGTTTGAATTAAGCATCTGGCTGTGATAAAGAAATGTCTGAAGATACAAGAACTTCACACTATTATTCTTTCAGAAGAGACAATACTTCTAAACATTTGCTTCCTTTGTTCTTCTTACTGATGGCCTTATATAGTATGCTAGAAAGTGTTCCAGCAATGAAATCTTAAATAATCATATGCTAAGTACCACCATTTTGAGGAATTAAAAAGACAAAAGGAAAAAGTAAATGTAAAATGATGTTTTATTCAGTGATGAAAATATCTAAATATGTTATCATTATTAAAATAAAATAAAGGTGAAAATAAAAATGATGTAACACAAATATCCATAAACTATAAATAACTGTAAAGGTAATTCAGTCGGCAAACTTTTCATTAAATCTAGATGTAGTATGCCATTTTCTCATTTTAAGAACACAAAGACTTTTCCAAAATAGAATTTTTAAACAAACTTATATCCTAGAGACATTCCTTAAAATCAGGAGAATAACTTTCTTTCTAATTAGCTAAAATTATCCTATCATATCTCAGGCTTGCCAGAGCTAAAAATTGCCACAAAGTGGCCAAATTCATATTTTAGGGATATAGTTCAATATCACATTGTTATCCTTAACATTTATAAATACATAAATAATTTTAATAGTAGCATATGCTCTCCAAATCGACCCAGAGGACAGAAATTGTAATATCTTATATAAGTATATACCTTCACCCATCCTCCCCACTGCCTACACACATACAGATAGAGAGGGAGGGAGGGAAGACTGAAATACTTGGGAATCCGGTAGGTTAAATCATATAGTAATCAAAATTTAGCTGAAGATATTCTTGGATCTTAGCCTCCTATAAAATTTTCTCATTAACTTATCTAGCTGTCTAAAATATCTACCGGGAACTAACACTGGAATTATTTTTAAGATACACATTAATCCTGATGTAATGTTCATTTTGATAACATTAATTTTACCTCAGTGACTTATTGGGAGTTTTAACCATGTCACAAAATGAACAATTAGTGAATCAGATATCTAAAAGCACACTACCGTGTTTTCCCGAAAATAAGACAGGGTCTTATTTTCTTTTGACCCCCCAAATAAGGGAGTGGCCTTATTATCAAGGGGGGATCTTACAATTTTGAGGGTGCAGGAGGCGGCAAGCATCGCTGCCGCCACCTCCCATCCCTGTTCTTCGCGCCGGCTGAGCAGCTGGCCGCCGCTGCCCTGACATGTCCCGCCACTGCCGCCTCGTGGAGCAAGACTCTGCAAGGCTTGTGCTGTTGCACACACGAACAGTACAGCCACAAGCTTCATCATACCAGCACAGCTGGCATCTTGCCGCTTGCGGCTGCATCAGTATGTCAAACCTCGTGGCAGTGTTGCCGTTTGTGCCTGCAACGGCACAAGCCTTGCAGAGTCCTGCTCTATGAGGCGGGAGTGCCGCAACGAACCTGACAGAGATTCGTTTCTGGCAGGTGGAGTTGGGTGGGTGAGAAGCGGGACACACGTTTTATCTTTTCAGCTCTGGCGCTAAAGGGGGTGGGTGGCTAAGCAAGGGGTGGGAGCCCTGCCATGGCCAGTGAGGGGGGAAAAGAGACAGCAAGGGAAGCCATGTTTTATTCCACACATCTCGCTTCTCCCCCGCCCCACCTGCCACCCCTCTCGATAAAGAGACGGCGGGGAAAGGAAGCAGCCAGGCTGCTATTGCCATTGGGGTGGGGTGAGACGTGTTGGGCCACGAGATGCACATCTTACCTTTCCAGCTCCGTCATGTTCCTTGCCATTGAGTCCAGGGAAACACGTTGTAAAAGAAAACTTCTCGTGAGTTCGAGAAGTTTGATTGAACTTGTGAGAAGTGGGGTTTTTTAGAACATGTTTCCCTGGACACAATGGCAAGGAATGCAATGGAGCCCGCCCCACCTGCCAACCCCAAATTGCATACCTAAAGGGGGCGGGTGGCTAAACAAGGGGCAGGAGTGGAGCGCGAGGTGTGTTGGTGGCCTGCTGCTTTTTGCGGCGGCCATCAGCATTACTGGTATGTATGGTAAGGGAATGGGGGGTGCGTGGGCCATGTTCCCCTCTTTCCCCCTAGGGGAAATGGCAGTACTGTCTGCGCATGTGTGTAAGTTGTTGGGGGGCTTATTTTCGGGGAGGGTGGTTATATTATTGCATGCGCTGAAAAGCCCGATTGGCTTATTATTGGGACATGTCTTATTTTCGGGGAAACACGGTAGTTAAGATTCACGATTAAAATTCTATGTTACTGCTACATGGAATATAACTATAGGATTGTGAGTAGTTTTTAACATACTCTATTGAAATGGATACTATAATTAAATCTTATTCATTTTGGGAAGTGGATTCACTTATTTGTTTGGAATAGAAGAAGTATGGATGATATGCTATATAATTACAGGTGGTCTTGTTTATTGACCACTTGTTCAGCAACCTGTTCAGCAACTTACAACAGTTAATGACTTTATCTTTATTATTATTTGTTTGTAAAATTTGATTGATGAATAGTAATGCAAGTTGTTGAGAGATCAAGGTCTAGGATGACTGCACTACTTCAATCTGTCTCTATCAAATGTCATTGACAAGTTCAATCAATGTTGGCTCTAAACTATGTCCTGGTCTGAATTCCAAATGCAACAGGTCCTTTCTCCAGGGCCCTCTGAAGTATAGTTCGACTATCTTTTCAACAACCATATCTTAAAGAAAAAGGAAACTGAACAAAAGCATCTGGAACTGTTGGAAAGCTGTACAGAGCTGTCCATATTGAAAGGAGATAAATAGTTCTTTAACCTGTTGCCATCTTTACTTTTTCTCCATTTATCTCTATGTCTGGGGGGGTGGGAATCTGCTTTCTAAAAATATATTTATATTCACATGTATGACAAATATATCAGAATTAATAAGTGAATAACCCTTGAATAGTCACAAATTACAACTGGTGTGCAGTTCAATCATATGCATAGCCACAGGTCCTCCTTGAACCCTACAAACTGCTCCTGGTCCGGACCACCTCAAACAAAATGGAAGTATTTCTGCTGTCTCATATAAAAGTATGGTTCTCACTGTTTCTTAAGAGATTTCTTTAGTTATGATAAGTATTTATACTTATCAGAGAATTGAATCCCTCAATTATTGCTTCTGAATCTTCAAGAACTGGCCAGGAGAAGCCTGACAGATAGATTAATCAGATAACTTTTCAAAAATAACAAAGCACGTTTATTGATATACTGTAGATTTGAAGTATCTATTTTGATTTATATGGTTCCTATATTTCGTTCACTGTTTTGTTTTAAACATAATTGTATTGTTAAACATTTTAAAAAGAAATGTGTATGTATTGACATGGATTGGAACAAATAAATTGAATTACTGTCTCCACAAGCATGACTTTGCTTAATTCAGGTCTAAAGACCTAAGAAAAATAAAAATGTCAATATCTCATCTGATTCAGCAGCAGAAAATGAATGCATAATCAATGTCAGACTTGTTTTACATAATAACAACTTTGTATGTTATTTTAACAAACTACACACGAAAAATCTTAAACTAAGTCAGAATCTAAAAATAATCAGAATCATCTATCCAGATGGTTATTACTTGGATAGAACCATTTATACATGTGATACTCCCCCTCAAAAAAAATTAGCACCATCAAAAGTTTAAAAAGAATTTAGTAAGTTATACAGAACTTACTCAAGTCTATATGTAATACAGTCATGCTATATGTGTATAATAATGACACTAATGTGTATAATATACCTTATCAGATATACAGTTCTCTACTGAGTTTTTTTACAACTATAATCTTTTAAAGATATAGTTCAGTAATGCAGAGGCTATTTCTATTTTGAAACAATGATGAATCAATGTGACATGGGCGGTGAGTAGGTTCAAATTCTCATCTTATCACCTCAGACTTCCTCAACCAACTCCCTCAACTTTCCAGGTGTGCTGAGATAACAATTAAGAACTGTGGGGTAGTATGTTGTACTCTTGAAATCTTTAATTTCAAAAACTAAAGTATTAATTTTAAAGGTGATCTGGGATCCTCTAGGACAGTGCCGTCGCATGCCAAAAGTGGATGCAGTGCGGGGGGGGGGCGCATGCGTAGGTGCTCACACCCATAATTCAATGTGCCCCGCCTTCCGCACATGACCTGTGCACTCCCCCTGCGTTTGGAACGTGATGGCCCGGTGGGCCCGATAGGACTGTTTTTTGCCCTCCCCAGGCTCCAGAGGCTTTCTAGGGGCCTGGGGAGGGCGAAAACACTGTTCCCCACCCCCCAGAGGCCCTCTGGAGGCCA